>CM061134.1:126705463-126987386 GCA_030789695.1 Scilla litardierei
GACAAAAATGGAGTGATACAAGCTTACATGGGCTTGTACTTGTTGTACCACCCCACTTTTGTGTCTTGATATATAAGTAGACGCCTCCCATGTCATATGATACACATCATTCTCGTGTGTGTGTGTGAATAATGTGTATCATATGACATGAGATGCATCTTCTCATATACTAAGACACAAAAAGTGGAGTAGTACAACAATACAATCCCATGTAGGCTTGTAACACCTCACTTTTTATGTCTTGTATATGAGTATATGCCTCCCATGTCATATGATACACATTATTTTTCATATATATATATATATATATTCCATGGAATATATATATATATGAAAAATAATGTGTATCATATGACATGGGAGGCATCTACTCATATACAAGACATAAAAAGTGAGGTGTTACAAGCCTACATGGGATTGTATTGTTGTACTACTCCACTTTTTGTGTCTTAGTATATGAGAAGATGCATCTCATGTCATATGATACACATTATTCTATATATATATATATCATATGACATATGAGGTTAAGCCTCATAGGCCGTCTTCAAAACATCACCTTCCGTTTTTTAAAGGAGCAGAATTGTTCATTTTGATATTTATATTCTAAAACATTAAAACACCGAATATATGGTGAACCTAAGGAATTTTGCACATTCATTCATCCATCGCAAGAATTTGCAAATTCGTTAAATTTGCGATGTGTAAATGAAATGGGTAAAACTCCTTGAGTTCGACTGATATGTTGTGTTTTAAGTTTTTAAAATATGTATATCAGAATTAACGGTTCATATCATTAAAAAATAGTGGTTGGTGGAGTTTTAAAAGTGTATATGATGCTTAACCCCGTATGTCATGTGATACCCACTATTCTCGTATCTATATGCATACGAGAATATTGGGTATCATATGACATATGTGACAAAGCCCCATAAGCAAACTCGAAAATTTCACCATTCTATATTTTTTCGAATGATCAAACCCGTTCATTTTGATCTTCATATTCTAAAACATTAAAACACTGAATATCAGGTGAACCCAAAGAGTTTTGATCGTACATTCACTCGGCCCAAATTTAACTGTTCCGTAAAAATAGAACTTTTTACGACGAGTGGATGAACAAACAAAACCCTTTGGATTTACCTAATATTTGGTGTTTTGGGGTTTTAAAATATGAAGATCAAAATGAACGATTCCAATAGTCCAAAAAATACATGAATATGTGAAGTTTCCAGAGACGGATGTGAGGCATTACCGCATGTCATATGATACTCCATTATTATATATATATCATAATAATATATACGCTATTAGTGAGTTTTTCCACACTGACCCACATACACACCATTTTTATTTATTTTTTAAATTTTTTCAGATAGGTTCTGCACATCATGGATGTTCAACATACCAAATATCAAATAAAACCAAATCCATTTGACTTTCAATTTGATTATTATAAATTCAATAGTTTCAATATATAAAACTTTTTATAACGAGTGGATCAAGCTTTAAGTTACTCCAAGATTCGCATATATTTGAGATTTTAGAGTTTTAGAATGTGAACACCAATCCCATAAAATTGCAAAAAAGATAGATTTTTTGTGCTGCAAGCATAGGAAAATTCATACACTAACAGTCTAACAGTACACATAATTAATATATATGCTTAAGAATGTCATTTCGTCGGATGCTCTTTTCCACGCATTACGTTCTAAAGCTTTTTTCTGTCAAACTATTTTGTATATCTCTTCTAACTATATATAATGGATATCATAATGAGTATTATAATTGGTATCATATGATATAAGATCTCTCTCATATACGATGACATGATACATTCTCCTTTATAAAAGGCATGTGGGTCAAACAGTTCATCCCATTTAATCCTTTGTACTCTGGGATGAGAATGTGATGTGCCATAGTATATGAAAGAGATCATCTATATGCCATATAATACCAATTATTCTCTCATATATATATATATATATATATATATATATATATATATATATATATATATATATAAGTGAGGCTAGTAAGTCCATATAAAGTGTGACATTACATTAATGTTTTGCTTTGTGTGTTATTTTTTATGATTGAACTTTTCATGATGATCTACACATGCTAATGCTAAAACCTAACCATATTAAAAAAAATTAAAATATTAGTGAACCCTCAGTCTATTTGTTCATTAATCGGACCGGTGTAAAAAATTTTGTTATCGTAAAATTGTTAAATTTCTAACAATTCAATCGATGAGAAAATAGCCTAAGATTCACTAATTTTTTTGTGTGCTTAGGTTTTAACATATGTAAATCTTCATGAAAAGCTCCGATCATTAAAAATAACCCTGAAAGTATAAAACATTAGCGTTAATCTAGCCACTTGACTAAAGAGACATACGAGCCCCACTTACTCAAAAATATATAGGAAAATATTCCTATGCAAAAAGTTCTCCATGCATAAAAACTGTGAGAAAAGTATTTTCCTTATTTTTTTAATATCTAAATCATTAGATATTATCTATACCTAGTAATTCCCCCCGCATCAAAAATCAAAAAAATCATATCTTATTTACCCCCTCAATCAGATCATTACAAGATGTTCTATTATTCTCATCATGTTAAATGTGTAACTGCTTGATTAAATGTCAAATCTTCTTAGGGTTCATCCATATTTTTTGGGGTATATATAGGTATCGATTAAATCTCAAGAAAAATTGTTGAAAAAAATCAGAAAAAAGAAAAAAGTTCACACCAAATTTTTTTGCACTTTTCGCACAGTAATAGTAACCCATATATATACACACACACATACTAGCCATAACACATGACTCTAAGTCACGGACATTCAATATATTCTCTTTAAAAATTTCAATTTATTCAAAGTCCCCCCAAATTTGCAGTCTCATTCAAAATATCATATCCCAAAATTCAACCTCATTCAAAATCATCCTTAAAAATTAGGACAACCTTCAAAATTTCCTCCTAACAAAAAACTTTAACCACATTCCAACTAAAATTTAGTTTCCCCAAAAAAAATTGGTTCCTTAAAAATTTTGGTATCGTAATGAAAGACATCCCAAACCAAAATGGCTGTAACGTAAGTCAACAATCAGATATATATCGTGATCTATTTATGTTGTAAAATTTAAAGTACACATAAATTCAGATTTATGCATATGTTTTAAAACAAAGCATGTGCAACATTTGTGATAACTCAAATCAGGGACTTTAGTATTACATTACATAAAGGACATGACTTTGGATTAGTTCTGACTTAGTTCCAATCCAATGTGGCCAATGGGTAAAGAGCTAGATTAGCCGCTATCCACATTGCAGTGGATCACAGAATTTTGGGTCAACTTCGAATAAGGTCCCAAATGGAGGTGTAAATCTTGGGACAAAACTGACAGGCCTAAAAAACGCTTAAGAAAGCACACGAGTTCCTTTTTTTTAATAAAAGTTACAAGGAGGTCAACCTTAATTGTACTTAATTAAATTATATTTAACACTTTTTTATAAATTTTGATTTTTTTAGTGTTATAGATATGCAGTTGGTTAATTGCTCTTAAAAATAAAACTTTGAATGGGATTTGTTTTTCTAAAATTATGAATTTCTGATTTTTTTTGGGACTAATCATGATTTTTGTTGTATTTATAGTAATAAACGCAATGCTACCAAAGGTGGAAACAAGGCAAATGGAGGGTAGAGCTTAGGCCTTTGAGACTTTACAGGGCATAAGTAGGAGGGAGGAGGCTTCTGGAAACACCTAGGCTATTTTATAAATATTATTTTGCAAAATAGAAAAAGAAAGATGTAAAATAAAAATCTTTTAGTAATTCAAATTTATATGCAATGATACAAAACATTGAACGTACATACCTACATCTACATACACACACACACACACATACATACATGACATGTATGTAATCTTATCAATATAAGGATTAATGGTCAAGAAGACAACTTTAAAATTAAGATTCATTCACTTAGTTTGATGCAATAATTTACAAGCTATACAAAAAAGTAAGGATGAACATTAACACATAAATCTCATGCACACTAATATCAAACATAATATATGCAATATATAAATATGTGATTATAAAAGAAAACTATGTACCCAAGCGGTCGGAAAAAAAGAAATTTGTAACAATATGTAAAATTGATTTAATTTTTGAATGATTTTATATTTGTTAAAAATAACAAATAACACAGAAACAACCATTTTAATGATTTAAAAAGTGAAAATAACAAACATCTCTACAAAAATTAAAATGCTTATATATAAAGAATTATGATGTGATTTCCCAATCAGGAAAAATTTTATCAATTAACGTATTAACTATCTTAGAATGTTAAAAAAATTGTGATAAATTGTAAGCCAAATTTGATTTTACTCAAATTGATTACAATGCCCAAAGCGCTTGAAGGATTGAAAAGGAGTATTGTCCCTCTTAACCAACCAAAAAAAGGGGTTGAAGAGGATGTTCAAGCCTCCGAAGCAAGTTGAACCGGCATTTCAAATTTGCAAAAGGGGCCTTACAAATACTTTTGGCTAAACCAAAACACATGCAAAGAAATTTCTCCAAGAGCAGGGTTTGACCAATGAAATACTTCAACATGTATGAAGTATGAATTACTATCATGATTTGTAAAGTTGCACCTAAACCTCCATATATAAGTTTCCAAACCTGGATTGATTCTATGTTAGAAGGATTATATAATAAAGAAAAAGACATATTTTTTTCTTACGGATATCAACACTATGAATTATTTTTACAATATCTAAAGAAATTTAATTTTAAGTTGTTAGCTAATATTATTTTAAACTATTTTATCAAATATCTTACTCTTTAGTTAATTTAGTTAAAACTAAATAGTTATGTTTTTAAAATATGGACTAAAACCTTCTTCAAAAATAAAAATAAAGAAGATTATTCCTTCCATTTAGAAAGATTGAGATGGAGTCATTTTTGGGAGATGAATAAAAGAATATAAAAATATGTATTTCTTTTTTTTCAAGAAGGAATAAGGTTTTGTGCCAGGCTGCAGTTGGGGCAAGAATGTTTAAGTAGATGTATGCACATGATATTTATTACATTATCAATTTGCTTCTACAATCATCTTGTAAAATGAGACTATTCTTAGGGAACTAATCAATCAAAAAACTGAAAAAAAATCAGACACGCAAATAAGAAGGATTACGTGGTTCGGTAAAGAAAGCATGCATCCATAACCGCCGGAATAAGGTTTTCACTATATATGAGAATTTTGCAAATTATAAGAGATGACCACATGTAAAATATATATAATCTAAGGTAAATTATTAAGTAGGTCGAATAAATCCAATTCACAGCTAGATCCTCTAAACCAAGGTTTGAGGTCTCGGTATCGGTATCGGTTTCGTTCTTATGGAAATTTAGGTTTTGGTATTGGTATCGTCCGTTTCGGTGGTTTCGGAGGTTGGTTTCGGCTCGTCCGTATCGGTCGTTTCAAATAATTGAACCCCTATCAAATACTATCAAATAGTAAAGAATCTATTATTTTTTTAACATTTTGTTAAATACATGTAAATATGTTATGCTTTTTTGCTAAATATATCAATTCATTGTGTAAGTTTACTAATTTGGTTGGCCAGCAACACTGTTGTTAAAGGGGCATGGCAAAATTGTAAATACATGGAAGATGTTACAGGCTTCTGCCAAGTGAAACTGCAAAAATGAGATGGCAAACTTGTAAATAACTGTGTAGATGCAAGTGGAGATGGCAAGCTAGTAAATAAATGGGTTGTTGCAACTTGTAAGTGGAGATGGCAAGCTTGTAAATAAATGTGCTGGCAAGCCTATAAATTTGCTGCTGTAATTTGCAAGTGGAGATGGCAAGCTTGTAGATAAATGTTATAATTGTATGAGATGGCAAACTTGTAAATACATGTGCATCTGCATCCGCATCCAAACATGTAAATTAATGTATGTAAATAAATCAATGTGCTGTCCTAAAGCCCGTAATGGTTCATCCCCAGCTTCCAAGCGACGAGATGAAGGCGGCGGCGACATCGAAGGGATACATCGACATTGGAGGGAGGCGGCATCTGGTGCAGGTGATGGCAAGACCGGATGCAGCGAAGAAGGCGGCAGCTAGATCGAGGTCAGTTAGGTTTTTTTTCCCTTCCTCTTCTTCTTCTCCTTTTTTTCTTCTTTTTGATTTTTTTTGGTTGGAAATCTTCTTCTTTTCTTGGTTTTCCTCCTCTATCTCTCTTCATTTTTTTCCTTCGTTTTTTATATTGGTTTCGGCCGGAACGTTGCCGTTCCGGCCAGTTTCGGCCGGTTTCGGCCGAAACTGGCCGGAACGGCAACGTTTCGGCCGAAACCGAAACGTTGCCGCCTGTTTCGTATCGGTACCGACCGGTACCGATACGAAACGGCCGAAACGTGTGGGTTTCGGCCGAAACCATATACCATGCTCTAAACCGTTTAACTTCCAGGGGATCCACTCCCGAGGTCATGTGGATGCTGCCCATGACCCCCAAAGTCCCCTCCCCCCAAAAAAAAATCCACATTCGTTGACCAGACAATGAGACCGCCATAGCAGCTTTGTGAAGGCATTACTCTGTAAATGTATCATCTAACTCCGAATCACGCTCCACATCTCTAACTACTATTTTAGGATGATTCAATAAAATAGGGCAATGAAAACACAAAGCCTTCTATTCTAAACCTTAAGATCAGTTATATTAACCATTTCTCTCCATCCAACCCTATTAAGGTCCATCTCCATGAAAAAAAAGAGGCATCCAAATATTGCCTTAAATGTGGAAATAGAACTTTTTTCATTAAAGTGCAGACTAAAAAGCAAGGGGAACAAATATTTTGAATTCTGATGTTACAAGAACAAGATTTAAGATGAAGATGAAATATCTAGGACTTCTTTATTATTGTGTGTGGTGTGGTGTGTGTGTGTGCGCGCGCGCGTGGGGGGGGGGGGGGGGGGGGGTTGGTGTGCCCCCATTTCAAGCAGAGAAATATTTCAAATTTAACTTAAACAAGGAAACAAAATATAAGGTGAAAACCTGGCGAACAACAGCAGACGAGACCTCTGCAAAGCTGAGATTAGGGTATGGCATGTCACAACAGTAAATCTCCCATAAACATATACCGAAGCTGTAAACATCGCATCTTCTGTTATATGGCTTCCCATCAAGCACCTATATGCATTTTCTTTAGTAAGCAAACATTATACCCTAATATAAATTAACTCACCATGCAAAGTATCATAAAATTGCCTAAAACTCGGCAAGCCAAACTTAAATTGAACAGTCTTCAACGTGCAAAAAATATTTTCAATTGTTTGAGGACAACCTTTCTCAAATACTTTAGACACTGGTCTCAAATAATATCTTTGTTGGTTGGCTCTCAAACATGCTGAGTTTGTGTACTTCATGATTACTCTACAACCTGCTGTTGAACATCTCTGACAACTGATTGTTGATGTCATTTACACTTTATACAGGTAGTTCTATCTGTCTATCAAAGGTACCCTTCTAAAGTGCGTACTCAAACCCAAGAAAATACATAACTTGATATTATGTGTACCATTTACATCTACCTATGTATAAAATTTTAGAGCTTAGGGTGGCCCTCATGTGCTAGCTCTTCAATCAAGAATAAGTGGAGCCCCAACATGGTTTGAACTTTTTTAGTCAATTCTGTGCATATTCATGTGCATGGCTCATGCCAATACTAGTAATTTTTTAAAATCATTATTAAGTTTTTTTCAGTTCAACCACAATTACTAGCAGTATAGTTTATATGATGTGGATTCCTGAAATCATTTATAGTTCAAATGCATAATTTTTAAATGACACATTTTAAAATGCTATTATACTAAAAGTGTGAATTTTTCTGAAGCAAACAGACCTCAGGAGCCATGTATCCAAGAGTCCCTGTTTCGCCGGTCATATCCTTGGGATTCTGTGCCTCAACACGAGCTACACCAAAATCAGCAATTTTGACAACCCTGTGACCATTTAGCAACATATTTTCTGTTTTCACATCACGATGAACAATTTTCTTTGAATGTAGATAACTTAACCTGCAGAAAATAAAATATATGATCATATAAATTGTTGCTTTGAAAATAGTCTTCTACGAATGTCAGAGTAAATAATTTACTGGTATCCTCTCACCCTCTAGCAAGATCCAAAGCAAGTTGGATGACAATTTTATAGGGGAGCTTCTTTCGCCAATTTTTTATCAAATATTGCTTCAATGTCCCTCCCGCGAGGAACTCTACAACAACACAACATGCTCGAGCTGGAATATTGTAGTTACTATTTGTGTTATTTTCGGGAATCTTAAGATCCGAAGTCCCCATAGATGCACCAACAAACTACAGGAAAAGTACTTTTCAGAAGTTGAGAGTTGAAAGATGTAATAGAAACCATTGTGTATCCACAGTACTACTAATAAAAGAAATTTTATTTTCTTTCATATCCAATTTCCTTTTAAAGTTGAATTTAAATTTAAAAAAAAATACTTTAATCATTGTTAGAAATAAGACAAGAGTGTCTAATGAAAGCCTCACTCTAGTAACGTTTGGATGATCAAGTTTATGCCAAACGGCAACCTCCTGCTGGAATGATGTTCGAAGAGCAGCAGTTTCAGCATCAGTAGCATATCCATCTTCTCCCCAGTCTAACAATTTTACTGTAAAACAATTATAGTGTTAACTCAAATTTCAGAATGTGATGAGGCTGCATCATTTGTAAGCAACATGAAACGTTCATGTTATGCAAATGGATTCATAAACTTAAGAAGGTAAGTATTATACAGGTACACTATTATCAAGTAAACATATGTATTAGTGGACCGCCTCTATAAAAACACAGAAATTCTTTTTTGATGTCATCCTGTCAGAAGTAGTGGCCTCCTTGCTAACCTAGCTACCAATCGCAACCTCCTAAATAACCAGGACAAAAGCACCTTTCTGCCTAATACTCTTATCACTATCAGGATCCAAAGTAGCGTTCTATACTTCCATATTCCTCAACTCTTTAATAGGTCTCTCCATCTTGTCTCTCTCAATATAACAAAGCACTTACGCATAGCATGTGCCCACCACATCACCTTTTGTATCTGATGCCCACCACAAAGTAGGATGTGATGTCTTCCGTTTTAGAATGATTCTAGAGTTTTAAGCTCGGTTTTAAGCTCTGATACAGCATATACAACATAAGTAAGCATGAATAGAGTTTCTGGCTATCCTTCAGAGAGAAGAAAGAAAATATTTTTAAAGTTTGAGAGAAAAAGAAAAGGAATAAGCACACTCTTGGCTTGATTCTTTCAATGATCAAAAAATTTTGCAAAACATACCTCAATCAATCCTTATACAGGCCACGTGATTTTTTAAAAAAGGGTGACAACAAATTTTAATTAACAAGAAATCCCTAGTTATAACTTGCAGAAAAGAGGCTCCTAAACTGGGGAAGATATGCAATTAATCACTTTCCAAAATCTCCAAAAGTTAACCATCAAACTTAAATGCTTTTTTCAAGGCTTAGATGAAGGAAAGCTGCACTTTTAATATGTGACTATATTGTATAGCACAATGATGTAGTTCATCATGAAGGCACTTTCCAAAACAAGCATTTGCATGCAAAACTATGCTTATTGCTGCAGTAGAGGCGGATGGGTTAGTAGGAGTTCCAGATATCCAAAATGCTTGGTAGGTGGATTGGTAATGTACAAGTGGTCTAGCATGGACTCAAACGAAAACACCGGAAAAAAAACTCGTTTGAAATCCCAAGAACGTACTTGGTAGTACAGTAAAGGAGAATCACTATATATTGTTCTGCCTGCCTTTACGTCTCTTTATTCTATCTCTTGTAATCTCTCATTCTGTCCCTTACCCTATTACATTTAGATCTAGATTGAGATTGTTATCAGTGTTTTATTATTGTTGAGATCAGTATACATACATTAGAGGATTAATCCAAAATCTAGAGTTGGGTAGAAATGAAACCCTATTATCCACTTAATTCATAGTTGCCTTAGTAAATTTCTAAAGCGGTTATCCTAATAGTTTCCTTAGTAACCATAATGATCATACTATGCTTCACCAAGAAAACTACTATGCAACTTACCTTTCAAACTAAAGGGAAAAAACAAAAAATTGTCTCCTTAATATTTAAACTAAACTACCATGCATCTCATCTCCTTACACAACATGGAGCACTAAGTCTAGGCATTTTACTCAGGAGAAAATCTGAACATGAACCCAATGTCTTCAAATCAACAAGAACATGCAAAAAATATGGCATGAAATTAGGCAAAAACAATTATAATTGGACTAATAATAGATTGCATAGATGGTTTATTTGAACAATTGTTTACTCTTTAATCAGTAGGGATGAGAATGGGCGCGGGCCAGCCCGCTGCCCAATCGGGCTGGCCCGAAAAGCCCGGCAGATACTTATACCCAAATGGGTATCGGGCTGCCCAAAGCCCGAAACTAAATTTGAAGACTCAGCAGCCGACCGCCCAAAAGCCCGATACGACCGCCCAAAACCCGATCGGGCCTGATCGGGCCGCCCAAAAGAAGCGATCGGGCCTCCGCCCGAAATGAAAATTGAACGAAAACCTCAGCTGCCCAAAAGAAGCGATCGGGCCTCCGCACGAAATGAAAATTGAACGAAAACCTCAGCAGCAGCTGATCACCCAAACGAAGCATCGACGAAAACCCTAGATCGAAGCTCGCTGCTCGAAGAAAACCCTAGATCGTTGCTCTCGTCCACCGACATTAATACCAAGCTCGCTGCGCGACTTCTCCTTGGCTGCTCGAAGAGAACCCTAGCTGCTCGCAGTCTCGTCCAACAAAGGTAAGAAGGTTTCTTGTCTCTCGCCGATCTAGTGATGGGGTTTTGACAAATTTTTGATTTTTTTTCTCTATAGGCTTCGATCTCTTTATAAATAGGGGCCGCGTCGATCGTCGAAGCTCCTCATTCGGAGATCCTTTCGACTCTTTCGCATCTCTGTTGAGAATCCAATCTCTGAGGTAAAATCTCAATTTGTCTTTGTATTTCGACGTGTATATTCATCATTTACTTACTTTCTTTTGTCACTGTCAGTCATTATCCTATATGAGCTAAAATTTTCTTTTCGATTGGATGGGAAAAAAATTGGGTTTTTAAAATTGTTTTACACTGGGTAACACTCTTTTTACTTGTAATCTCTTGGATCTGGGTTTTTTACTTTGGATTTTTTTTGACATGTTGACATTGAGACCTCTTAATCATGATACTGAGATCATGCTGGTGATATGTGTAAATTTATTCATGTATTCTTCTTCGAAACCTGTCTATATGGTTGTGTGAAATTTTAACTATGGGTCTATACTCTGGCATTTGAATCAGATTACAGGGTTACATTTCTTTATACCCTTATGGTTGTGTGAAATTTCATCTCTCACTAGGAGTAATCACTTACCAGAAAATAGTCCAGGTTTTACTGGCTACTAGTGTTTTGCATTCATATGTCATTGATACTAGATATTACTGAGGATCATGAGACCCATAGCACATAGAGCCGTAATCTTAGATGCGGTGTCCTTAATGTTTGCTTACAAATTCTGCACTATTAGCTATGGCCAGTTTGTTTTCAGAGTTTTATTTGCTTTGGTATTTATGGTGTAAGACAGTGGGAAATTAGGGGTTACCTGTTTCTGGCATGTGATTTGAATTTGATTTGAGGATCTTTATTGCTCTCACTGTGATGCTGGATATTACATTCTATAACTAAGCAACTGCTTTTATGTCATACTCGTCACATTTCCGCATGACATACTGGTTTGATTTCCAGGTCATCCGAGTAGTATTGTTGCTATATATCTAGTCATTGTTGTATTTGGACACTTTGGAATTGAGTGCTATTATCAGTTGGTTGGCAAATAATGTTATCTGGTGTTTTGCTATTATCAAGTCAATCTCCACAGTCATATTTTCAGATTTAATATTTTTTCAAGTCTGGGTGCCATGTGTTGATGCATTTTTTAAAACTTGCTCTTGTTTACTCTGGAAATGAACTGGTATATGTGCATCCATATCTTGTTTCTATATGATTCGCTGTTTTTTTATGATGATGATCATGAAGAAACTGTTACTATTTTTATTTCTACAGCTGCATCTCAATTCTCAAGTCAAGTAATTTTAGGTTCTCAGATCCATCTAGACTGTAATTTTCCTTTTAAATGGATTAGGTTTCTTTTAAACATGATTCCATGCAAAGTCAAGCAATGCTACTAATTGTTTGGCAGCCTGCAAATTGCCTAACCTATGTGCCTTGCTATCCAGCTATTATTTTAGCCATGATGTTCAACTTACTGTTCTAACCCCCTTTGGCAGGTTGAGGCATAGAACTTCTTGATGAACTCCTCAGCCATGGTATCCACTTCGCTGCTCAATCCGTCAGCAGCATCCTCAGCCAGCGAGTAGTTGGAGATCCTCACTGAAAATGGTGACGGAACCGGAGTCATGGGTCTCCCTGCCGATTTGTAAGTTATCTGCGGCAAAATCTCAGAATCTCATGCATAATTGATGTGCAATTGCTGATAGAATCTTGCAAATTGTTTGGAAAATATGTCTCATTCTAATCAGCTTTTCCTACGTGTTCCTTCTGATTGATTGCAAAAATCCAGGATTGGTGGTGTTGCTGCAAGAGAACGTGTACTCATCTGGACCATATACATGCTCATTTGGTGTTGATGCACTATGAACACCCTGCTGTTACTGCCGATATATAAAATTTCTTAAGACCAAGTTGAGGTAATTGCCATTCAATTAAACAAAACATAATGTAAATGAGAACTGCTGAAGCTCTTCATCTCTTTATGCAATAAACTTGTTGATGATGTATGTCAGAATTTTGCTGTAATGTTTATAAACATGATACTAGCAGACATGTGATGTATTCTTTGTTTGTGAACTTGTTGACAATACTTGCAAAACTAATACAGGATTGAATTGCAATGGGATTGTTTGTAAACATCTTTGTTCATTGAGACCATATTCATGCTGAGATTGTAATGGGATGCTGGGATTGTAATGTGATTGTCCATGTTCATTCTCTCTTTACATCACTAACAGATTGTAATGGGATATGTCCATGTTCATGTTTGTAAATATCTTTGTTTATTGTAATTTCTCGAGTATGCCCAATGGGTAGCCCAAAGCCCAATGGACCTGTCCAAAGCCCGCTTTATACCCATTTGGGCATTCTTAAAAAAGCCCATATGGGTTTTGGGCCGGCCCGAAAGTCCGCCCATTTGAATTGGGCATCTATTTGGCCCGGCCCGGCCCGGCCCGGCCCGTTCTCATCCCTATTAATCAGTAACTATATTATGCCATCATTGATAACTGTTAGTAGTTTTTAGAGAAATTAATCAATGTTCTAAATGGTGAATGCAGAGTCAGATGCAGGAAAGGTAAAGATATGACTTGAAATAGGGTTCCTAGCATTCTGTGATATAATCTATATGTACTAGAATGCTATGTTCTCTCTGTGCCCAATACATGCACAGCAAAAAAGTTGACTTCTAATCAGGCTGATTATGTTCCCTCCCTTCAAGGGCAGAGCTAAGTGTATTCCAGGTGGGGCACATCACCCCGCTTGATTTTGCAAATCTTTCACTAAATATGTCGGTTTCATCTTTGTAGGATGAAAACACCTATGCAAATTATGTGATGTACCCATCCAATTTTTTGTGATTGAAAAGATTTAGTAGTGAGTTTTAGCAGTCACGACTACCCATCTAAGATTATCTTTTTTTTTCAAAATTAAGCATGGTTTATCCAACTACCTACATCTTGTTACTCTTCAGGTCAATCTTGTTTTAAAATTTTATATTTTATATTTTTTTCTTTTCTTTCTCTTCCTTTTTTCCATCTCTGCATATATTTTTTCTTTTTTTGAATTTATCTTCATGTTTGTTTGTTTGTTTTTTGCTTCTCCTTTTTGTTTTTCACTGAATTTCCTTTGTTTTTCTTTTATTTTTATGTATTTTTGGAACATACTTTTAATATGGGCAAATCCTCATAAAATGGTTTTGTTTTTTCTATCAACTTTAGTTTCAAATCAATTAGTTAAGATTAGAAAAAAAGTAGGAAATGAAACAATTGAAATATCATTTTGGTAATATAGACTTTGTGCAAGAAATTTTGATCAAAGATGAGATAAGAGGTAATAGGAAAGAGTACTTCAATAAACTTTTTAATGAAAGTTATACCCTATATATAGAATATAATAAGATTCTATTGGAATAGCTAAATCATAGTTTTATATGAAAAATCAGAGTATGTAAGATGAGAGAAGCTTTAAAGATAATGAAATAAAAAACAACTGGACAGGATGAGATTCCTATTAAGGTGTGAACACATAAGAGATATAGCCATTATATAGCAAGTAAAATTGTGCAACAAAATTTGAAAATCAAATAGAATACCAAAAAAGTGACGTAGCACTTTAGTACATTTGTAAAAAATAAAGTCTATATACAAAGTTGCTCTAACTATTATGGAATCAATTTAATATGGCATACCTTAAAGCTGTGGGAGAAGATGTTCGAGTTTAGAATGAGAAAAAATATGACCATATCACTAAATTAATTTGATGTCATACCGAAACATTTGACAACAGAGACAATCCATCTTATCAAACAGATTATAGAGCAATATAAAGTAAGAGAATGAGATTTACATATAATCTTTATTGACGTATAGAATGCTTACGATAAAGCTTCTAGAGCAATTCTATAATGAGCCTTAATGAAGAAGGTCCCTTTAAAGTACATTGCTTTAATTCAATACATGCATCAAAAACCAGTCACTAACGTGAAGACGTATGAATGAATAACATATAATTTCACTATCGCCATTAGGTTACATTAAGGCTTAGCTTTACGTCTTCTACTCTTTTCTATAGTGATGGATAAGCTTATTAGGCATAATCAGGATGATGTGTCTGGACATATATTATTTGCAAATGATATTATTTTGATAAATGAGATAAAAAATGGTGCAAATGCAAAGTTAAAACTTTAGAGACAGACATTGAATACTCAAGATTTCAGACTTAACAGGAAGAAGACTTAAGAATATGAAATGTAAGTTTAGTAAAGTAAGACATGAAGATAATAACGTGATGAAGCTGAATAGAAAAATATATCAGTAATTACTTTAAGTATCTCGGATCGGTTATCTAAGAGGATGCATAGATTAAGAAAAACGTTGATCATAAAATTAAAACAGGATGATTGAAAAGAAGAGTTGCACCATGAGTGTTATGTGATCGAAATGTACCATTATGTCTAAAAGATAAATTTTATAGGATAGCCATTAAAACAACTTTTCTATATGGTACAAAATGTTAGGCTATCATCCCAAGAAATATGAATAGATAATGGGTATGGTAGAGGTATGAATGTTACTATGTATGTGTAGAAATAGTAGAAAAGATAAAGTATGAAAGGATAGTATTTGAATGAAGGTAAACATGATCCCTGTAGAGTATAAGATGAGAAAACATCGCTTGAGATGGTTTAACAATATATGTCGAAGACCTTTTAAGAAAAATAAAACATATGAATGTTAAATAAAAAGAAAGAGATATAAACCGCAATATACATGGATGGAAGTGATAAGAAAGGTTATGAAAGATCTTGGTATGACGGAAGAGAACATTTTCGATCATAATGAATGGAAAACGGGTATTCGATATGATCACAATCCAACATTATTTCTATTGAGTCCATAAAGCTGACCCTAATTTTTAAGATGAAGGCTAAGATGATGATCATGATGAACCTATTTGTTTTTTTTATGCATCATCTCGTTCAAGTGGTGTGTCTTAAATTTTCCTGAACCAATTTTTTAAAAAAGAAAAAAAGTATCTATTTGCTTTTTAATATGTTAAACTTTTCAATGTATCCTTTCCTTTGTATATTCAAGAAAAATTTACTTACCGTGTAATCAATATAGTAGGCATTATGCCCCCTATTTGAAATTTCAAGCTCTGGCTCCTCGTCCCTTGAAGTTCCAAGCTCTACCATGAGTGGTACCATGTTTCTACTTTTTAGTAGATATTGAATGAAATTGGGCAACTGGAGAACCACAGAACACTCGAACACACCAAATTCTCACATAGAAGTGATAAGAGAAAGACGCCCCAAAGGAACAAATTGTATATCAAATAAAAAAGTTGAAATTCATCAACAAAGGCTATATCTTCATACTAAAATGTTAAATGTACAGAAATGTCAAGTACCTCAGTTTTAACAATAGCAAGGAACTTATGAAGTGAATTCATAAAGGCATTAGCATTTGACAATAAGTCACCAGTTTTGGAGCACATACAATAAGCTGATGAGGAACTTTCCCTCCAATTAGAACATGTTTGGTTGCAAGTAAAAATATGCAGAAAAAAAATTTTGTTAAGGTTTTTCACTAGCCATGGAGGGGACAAGGCTGTTTGGATAATTTTTTTCTACCAATTGGAAAACTTTTCCAAGCCCTTCTATAGGGATAAATGGAAACACACCTTGTGACATCAATTTAGAAAGCTTGTATTCAGTTTAAACAATGAAAATATGGGAAGAACATTGTAGCTTATGATTAACTAAATTGATGTCCAGATATTGAGTTCTCCAATCTAAATGTTAGTAGCATATATAATATACATCTAGATATATCCAGATATTGAGGCTTGATGAAATGAAACTCCAACCAAAGCGATGAGTATATCAATATTTGCACAAATAAATAAAGAACAATCCACGTATAGAACTGCAAGCTTATATTGAGGGTAAACATTAAGGACACTGGAGATTCAGTTACATTACATAATATAACAGAGACAAAAGCACCAATATTAGAATGTTTAGAATGGTACTAATATCATAAACAAATTGTACTAAAACATTTTTATATATTTGCGGATACATTCAAATTTTATAAAGTTCAAAGAAAAGTGTGCAGTTGAATACCTGCAACATCTTGTCCATCATATGTGGCTCTATAAACTGTACCATAAGTGCCTTTTGCTACAACATATCGTATATTTAGCTTAGATGCATCAATCTCCCACTCTTCCTTTGGTCTTTTGTGGGATAAACGACCACTCATCCACACCTTAGACAGCTTTTTCTCGAGTTTGATATCCAAGTCCTTCAGATCAATCTTATCAGCTCTAATGAACATATCTTGACCATTAAAGCTCCCCAATGTCTTCAGTTTATGACCTGATTGTCCTTCCTTAATATTAGAAGCAATTACATTGCTTGTCTCTCCCTCCCCATTCTTTGAATCCATTGTTCTTGTTTTAAGTATGAGTATATGAAAAGACAAAATGAAGTCCAAAATAAGGGACTTCCTTGCAGACTAATGGATGAAAACTACCCAGTTCATTTGACGGCTTGGTGAGTTGAAGGAGGAAACCATAAAGGTCCCTCCTTTACCACCTTTGTCCAACAATAGAATTGTAGATTCCTAAAACAAACAATTGTGTTAGCAAAAATGCTTTAAAATTTAAATCACTATAATTCAAATAACTAAAGCTTCCAAACAATAAAATTATTAGTAAAATTGAACATGTATTGCATAGAATAAACATCACAAGTTAAATATTTTATTTCAAAGAAAGAACATGAACATCTTTTCCCTATATTGAAAATTCTTCAAGTGTTTTCAAGCCTTAACAACAATGAAACCAAGCCAGAATATTAACCTATGTAGCACATGTACTTATATCATGACGCCGTATCAGTATATCAGACATGCCAATACCGGCCCATACCACACACCAACACTTCTTGAATGCTTATCAGACATTTTTCAATACTAGCCAGACATTTGTCGAAAGAGAATGATGGGTATCATACACCATATGAGGCATCCCCTCATATGCCCTCTCACATAAAGGTGGCGGGTACCACCAAGTACAAACCTGCCCCCTTTATGTGAGAGGGCATATGAGTGGGTACCTCATATGGCGTATGATACCCATTATTCTCTTATCGAAAAGAGTTACCTTTATAATTGTATTATTATGTCTATTTATTTTTGTTAGGCATACATGTAATTACACAGGTTATATTTGAAATTTTTTGTGTATGATTAAGAAAAATAGAAAAATGTAACTAAAAGATGAATGATTAACTTATCTAAATTTTGTTGTTAAAAATTATATTGTATGACATCACCCTTTAGTTTTTTGTTCTGTACATATATATAATGTAACATATATTATAATAGTCGTGTCTCTCTGTAGCCTACCCTTTATAAATTCATCATGTCACATACCATTATCAGTACGTACGTATACCTATGTCTATACTTTCAAGAGATTAATTACCATAATTCATTGAAGGCAACTGTAAGTGAAAAAATATGATGCCCCATAAACTTTATATGAAAAGAAAAACTATCAATAGTTGTTATGTTCCCGAAATCCATGCAATTTAGAAAACCACCCATCAAGTGCAAACCTGGTAGTTCAAATTCAAAAATGAAAGTGATAAACAAAATAGTTAAAACCAAGAGTTAACGAAATGTAAAGGCTATTAAAAATAAAAAATAGTTCCTTCTATGTAAGGATAAAAACCTTTCTTATAGCATTTTACAAAAATTAAAGAAAAGGAAAAAAAAATCCTAAATCAAAATTTTATCATATAATATAATAGTTTATATTACTCAAAATCTCAAATTTCATACAAGTTTTTACGTTAACTTCAAGTGTAAAGGTGTGAAAGTACATGACTTTGTCTAGCTTTATTGTTTGTTGGCAGTTTTGCTTAAAGTGACTTTTGAAAATGGAAGAGCAATTTTGTCATGTGTGGAGAAAATAACTTCTAAAAATAATTTCCTCCTTAAGAGTTCTGAAATGTTGGATAAAAATTGAAAAGCAAATCTAACATTATTTAAAATGAATAATTACAACAAGTGAAAGAGACAAAATATACTAAAATATGTTTGCCACATCGTCTCTTTACTAGCACTTATATTTGATCCTAATAAACAAAACGAGTTTTTATTCAACTGCTAACATTGGTTATGGCCACACTTGTGATGAACAAAACAAGTTTTTTATTCAACTGCTAACATTGGTTATGGCCACACTTGTGATGCGGACTTGATTGTCACTTCTTTTCCCCTCCCCTCTAGGGGTGGCAACTTGGACCCAAATTGACGAATTAAACCCAAACATGACCTAAATGTTTGAGTATGGGTGGAGCTATAACTGGTTTGGGTCGCATCCAGATCAACCTGCCTCAACCTGCCTGATCCAGTTGCTAAATAGGTCAGGTTAGGCATTGATGTTCTGATCTGGATTGACCCAAATTCAACATGATTAAGTTTATGTATAAGATATTTTTTGTATTAGAATGTACGAGCAACATTCCTGCATGTTTGTATAGGGACATTGTAACAAAATGGTAACTGTTCTATTCCTACACATTGAATTTTTTTAACTAACTAACAAATAATGCTAATATCAAACGCTATTATTTCAAGATGCATTGGTTAGCACATTTAACCCCTTGTAAAATAATTTGTAGAAACCGATCCATCCCGAACCCAACTGCTAACTCGACCCAAATCTTATAAGGGTCAGCTTCGTGCATGGCCTTATCCCCATCACGTCAAACCTGACCTGACCTAAACCTGATCCAAACCAGACCCGATCCGATTGCTACCATGCAAGAAACATCTAGGTAAGAAAGGGATAAGCTAGAGAGAGCACTATAAAAAGAAAAAGAAAAAGGCAAGCAACCAGACCGAATGTTCTGGTACCGTTGAACTATCATCATATCCTGAAGAGTTGACTTAACCCGAAGTTTTATGTACGTATCATGTAGATAAATGCATAAACTCAAATGTTTTGATAGCCAGTGAAAACCTTCAATCGAATTCTGTAAGTTATTATTTACAAAACAAACAAACAAAATCAAAATCAAAACTAGTAATCTTCAAGGCAGATCAGGGCCATAGACAGCCTCGTGAATTTATCAAAGAAATTGACAATTATTTCTTTGAGACAATTGATAGAAGTTATTGACATAGCGCATGAAGGAAAAAAGGATAATATATATCACAATAGTGATTCAAATGTTTCTGATAAAATCCACAACAACTCGAATCGTCTTCGAGCTAAAACAACATAAATGAAAATGCACATTGAATAACATAATAACATACCAAAACAATATTAAGATCTATAATAACAAAATGATAACATATCTGCAAAAAACTCAATAATTTTTTTTCTTTTTTGGCACAAATCTATTAAAATAATCAAACGCTCTGTCCAACACAAATCTATTAAAATAATCAAACGCTGTGTCCAACAAAATAAGTACATAACAATTGTCAACACCCATATATCCTAAAACCCAAAATTTCAAGAAGACAATAAGTTGGAAAGGTTGAAAAAAAATTCTGTTTGTGTACATCGAAATTTGCCAAAAATTTAAGCAATGAAAGGGGATCAAAGTCCCAACTTTTACCTCATGCTTCATCAATTTCAGATGATACCCAGAAAAATTCTAGTACCCATCAATTCACAAACGTAAAATTTCAAATCGAACAAGCAGGAAAAAGGGGGGAAATGAAAGAAAGGAAGTACCTGATGATGAGGAGCTCCTAGAATCCCAAAATGGATACAAGAAAAGAATCGTAATTTAATGGCAGGAATTCTTCCATAGCGAGCAAAAGGCAAGCCGTGACATGCGGGGGATGCAGGAACTCAGAAAAAGAGGAGGAGGAATCGGGCCTTTTTATTTTTATTTTTTATTTTTTATTTTTTGCTTCTTTTCCTATTTTTTTTTAACAAGAGAGATTCCCATATGAAATTCGTGGCGCTCCAGAATTGTTGTATTTGGGAATTTAATCATTTACGGAAAAGCATAAGTACCCAAAAAAGGATTTTTTTTATTTATTGGAAAGTAACACACAGGATAAATTTTCACCACTGCTCATGGAAATTCCCAATTATCGATAAAATGTGACTAAATTATAATTCGTTGATACTTTTTGGAAAAAAATTTTAATTAATTTGAAAAATCGACCCAAAAAATATTTAGTAAAACTAACCAAGTTTTGTCACGTCGACCATCCAAAAAAAATATTTAAAAAATCTGTTTAAATTTAAAAAAGATGAGGGAAATTCACAGGCGTACTCGAACTCAAGAGCACACCGCAACAAAGTGTCACACTATCGGAATGAAGACCACTAACATGAAGATTCATTCCCCATAAAATTAATTTAAAGCAAATTTTTGTATAAAAAATTAAAAAACCCAACTTAAGCAGGTTTTGAGGGTCAAACTCGTGGCCTCTTACCATACAACCAAATGCTTTTACCACCAAACCACTTTGTTAAATCCAAATATGGATCAACAGTGATTTGGGCTGTCGTAGACTCCTTTTGTCAGGAGGGAACGTCGTCCGCTGTTAAAGTGAGACCCTCGGTTGGAAGAACCGGGGTCAATGAAGGCTGTGTTGAGAGCACGGGAGGAAGCTCGATCGATCTTAGGGTTGAGTATGACGACCGTTCGACCCTTCACGTGGGTCGAGCCTCGAACAACGATCGATTGGAACGATCGTTCGAGCAATTAGCTGGGTCGAACCTCGATCTCCCTGTACCACAAACGAACGTCGGGGAGGGTCAGATCTGGGTTCCAACACAAATCCCATCTGATGCTTAAGTTAGAACGTGTTGGATCTGAATCTAAGCCTAGAGGGGGGGGTAAATAGGCTAATAAAAATATTCGTGAACACCCACAAAATCACAGGTAGTTATTCAGCACAGATAATAAGATGCAGAGTAAATATAGACAATCACATAGTGCACAACAGATTTACACTGGTTTGGTCGCACCAACGACCTACTCCAGTCCCAAAGCTGATACTAGCATTAATATGTTTATTTGTAAAACTACAATGAGCTACGAGCCCCAACTCAACTCTCACCTAGTTCGTACCACACTCCCCGAGTGCAAATCACTATCAACCTAGTAAATGCTTTCTCTTGACAAGCCCCAACTCGTCAAGACCCTCTTGTCTAGCCCCAGACTAGACAAAACTCCAAAAACGTCACAAAGATGGTAAAGTTTCCCCTACAGAGATCAATACACTAATATCACAAATATAAAATGATAAGAGTTTGAATAGCTCGGTTTGTGATAGTGTGTCGTCTCTGTCAATCTGCTCAGGTCAGATCAAGTCTGACAGGATGTAGTCTCTGATGTCTCACGTCTCCTTCTTCATCCTTTGATGTCTCTAAAGTTGTGGCCTCTAGATGGTTGAGTGACTTGGGTGTCTCGATCGGCAACCCCAAGGAGTGGCGATGAGGCTCAGTCTGCAATGAGGTGCGGGCTTTGCAGCGGTCGGTAGAGGTAGCTGCGTGTGGTCAGCAAATCGAGATGGCACTAGGAGCTCTGCGGTCGGCTTGCTTGGATGGCACAAGAGGGGGTCGGTCGGCAAGCCTCTGGCACAAGTGAGTAGCTCGGTCTGCACAAGATGTTGGCATAAAGGTCGATAAGACTTGGAGCAGCACTGGCTAGGGTCGGAAGTCAACAAGCGGCACGGGTCGGCAAGCTACAGATTTGCGGTCGGCAACAGATGTGGCTCCCTCAACGAGCGGTCGGTAATGGATGCAGGCTTCGGTCGGCATGATGTATGGTGCTTGCAAGATGCGGGTCGGCAGACGATGGAACGCTAGGTCGTCGATGGCTTGGTGCGGCAATTAGCTTGGTCGACAGAGGAATTTGTGCCTTGCTCCTAGGGTCGAAAATCCCCCCTTGAACTTGGATGTGGTTGATCAGCAATCCCTTGATGATGCGGCAATGTCAAAGACTCTTGGTGCGGCAATGGAGATCTTGAGACTTTCTTTGCACTTTGCGGCAATGAGAGTTTTGGCATAGGCAATGGTGGAAGAAGATGGACTAGCTTTTGGCCTTGATGGTCTCTAAGTCTCTTGTGATTGAAGCTTGCGGCTATTAGGTGGGCAATGGGTCTTTGCGCAACTTAGGGTTTTGGCCGAATTATTATCTTTGTGGTAGCCCATTTGATTTTTGTGTGGCCGCATGAATTCATTTTTGGAGAGAGGGGTATAAGTAGGTGTAGGATGAGATCTATTAGGCTCACACCAAGTCCCATAATCTTAGGAAATCAAGAGAGATGAATGATTTGAATTTGTATTCAAATTGGATAGGGAATTCGAATAGGATTTGCAATGGACTTTGCATGGCAATAGGATTTGCGTCATGGACCAATTAATTCAAATATGGATTTTAATTGATTCCCTCCTTATCTCTCCATCGTTGACTATGTCCTATTTCCATATGAATATGAATTTCTGCATCACTTTGACTTAGTCCAACTTTGCGTATTTGCAAGCTTGCCATTCCTGAAAACAGCTAGCACACACATCAAATCATTTACACATATTTGTTATCATCAAACACGAAGTCATCGATCGTTGTATCAACTACACATTGTATCCAACAATCTTCCCCTTTTGATGATGACAAACCAATATAAGATTTGAGCAATAACGATCAAGATAATATCATCGTGACAAGTGTGTGTGAAGTGTGGCGATGGAGAAAGTATGCAACAATTTACTAATCATGTGCAAACATACAAGCATGCTCCCCTTATATTCATGCTCCCCCTTAAACAAATATTCATATATTCATAAGCATTAAGCACAATACTCACATATATCATGAAGATATTCATTATGGCACAATATCACAATTCACAAATCTTAATATCACAAATCTTTCCCAAAATCTTCTCCCCCTTTTGTTATCATCAAAAGTGTACTTACGAAGTCAATTTCATACCACATGCAAAACGAGAGTATTATACATTACAACAAACACTTGCATGTAGACATTTGTAGAATAAACACTTCAAATTCAATGAAAATTATAACATAGACTTCAACACCATCGTGTAAGTGTGATGATTAAACATTAAAGCACATGAGGAGAACTTTCACGATATTCAACCAAAACCAATCCACTTTTCCATTAAACATGATATCATCTAGGATTGATTTTCCCAATCTCATTAAAATGAGTTCAAGATACCACACCCAAAAACATAGCCTATAAGGACTCTTAGATGTGTGGGTGGCATTGCTTGACGAGTATAACACCAACGCTAAAATTTTACTCTTAAAGCATATGTTAGATACTCGTGCGTTGTATCGTTTCCATGGATCGTATCCATTTTTCATACGGAGCACTTTTCTTTCTTTTTCATTTATGCATATATATAATATATATGTATATATATATTAATTCAATTCTTTTGAGCTCTATTTTTTATCCAAAGCAAGACATATCACATCCCTTAGATTTTTCAGTTATTTTTTATCCTACATTCACTTTCCATTAGTTCATAAAAGATGTCTCCACGTGTACAACAATATTTAATGCTCGTGGAAGTGAAAGTGTAGGTGTAGAAATCTTATTATTCAATTCATTGAACATGTCATGGCTATTTTAAAAAGTCTAACAGGCGCATGTAGCCATAGTAATAATACAACAATTTCTGCATGGCTTTGAATTTCATTCATTAATAACACTTAAATGATTCAAAAGAAAAAGATACACATTAAGCTCCATTTTTTTCCTTTTTGTATTTTTCATTTTTTCATTTTTGTTTAGAAGGAACTAAACAAGCTAGAAAGCAAACAAACTAGCACACAAAATGAAAATAAAAAGTCAAGCACACAAAAAAAATGTTATGAAGGCATGCATTAAGTTCAAAGTAAAAACCATACCTTCGTGTTGTCGTTTGGCTAAGGAACTTTTTAATGAAATGCGACATCTAGTCCATAATTCCTTGCCACCTCCATCTTACCTACATGGAAGATGTTATGCGTGACATTGGAATCCAACAATGTCCACTCACGTTAGCCATCAAATTTTTAGGAACCCATATTTGCTTGAATGAATATTCTTGTTCCTATATTTGCAATAATAAGATGTATAACCAACGCAACCACATGTAAAGCACTTTGCATGAATATTTTTAGCTTTTGTTGTCTCAATGTGAACTTTCTATATTTTGACTTTTCAACATGTTTCAAATCATATCCAAGTCCACGCCTATTATTGCCATGTATTTGGTTTCCAAGAATTATATCCAAAGATTATTTCCCCACATCAAATTTCTTAATGGTCAATTCTAGGTTCGTGACTTTAGATTTGAAATAAGAATTTTCGTTCACAAGAAAAGTGCCTTTACTAATGAAAGCTTTCTTATTATCCTCTTCATTCTTTTTCATGTTTTCATCTTTCATTTCAATATCAATCATTTTTCCTTTAAGCTCATTATTTAGCATGCACATTTTTTCAATAAGCTCTCTAGTTTCAATTTCAAGCTTAATCAATTTTTCTTTATACATGCTAATATCTTTTAACAAAGTAGGACAAGAAAGATAATCAATTTTTTCATGCAAGCTAGATTTTTCCTTATTCAATATGGTGATGGTAGAATTACATGCAACAAGTTCTTCTTTCAGATTATCAATTTCTTCAGACATGTCACAATTTTCTTTTTGTAATTCAAAGCTAGAATTTCTATAGCATTCTATAGTAGATTCTAAATTAACAATTTTATCTTTTATTTTATCAGATTCTTCAGACATGTCACAGTTTTCTTGTTGCAATATAAAGTTACCATTCCTATAGCTATCTAAAGTAGATTCTAGCTCATCAATTTTATCTTGCATTCCCTTACAAATATTCACAAGTTCAATTTTAGTGCAAGATTTTACCGCGTTGTGCTTTCCCATTAAACAGAGGGAAGAGTGCACAGTTTCCTCCTCATCTTCGCTGTCCATATCCCACGTTATCGCTAGAGATTTTCCTTTCTTTTCGGCGACGTTACTCATTTCTTTTGGGCAATTTCTCGTGAAGTGTCCCTTCTTCCTGCATTTAAAACATTCAACTTTATCAGCAGTAATCTATTCAGAAGTATTTCTAGCAGGATTAAATTTGTTAGAACGATTAAACCTTTGCGCCATTTCAGCTCTTCCTAGCGTTTTCTTGATGTATCTATTGAACCCTCTTACCATTAATGCATGCTCCTCATAAAGATTATCGTCGTCATCTTCGTTAGCTTGAAGTGCTAGTGATTTTGGAGCCTTTGCCTCTGGTTTCTCTCTTTCTTCAAAGCTTTGCAGCTCAAGCTCGTGTGACATCAAGTTACCTATCAAGTCCTCCACTCTCATCTTTGATAGATCTTTAGCTTCTTGAATGACTGTGACTGTAAGACGGAACGAGCTTGGCAGTGCTCTTAAGATCTTTCTCACATGCTCAAGACTAAAGTATGGCTTACCAAGGGAGCTGGACTTGTAGACGATATCTGTGAACCTCGCAAACATCTCTTTGATGGATTCTGATTGTAGCATGTGGAAGCTCTCATATTCTGTACTCAGTAAAGTAAGTCTGGATTCCTTAACTTGCGATGTACCCTCATGCGTCACCTCCAGCATATGCCATATTTCCGACGCAGTTAAATATTGTGAGATACGATTAAATTCAGCTTTATCCAAAGTACAAATAAGTGCATTCATAGCTCTACCATTCAATGAATAAAGTTTCTTATCATCAGCATCTCATTTATCTTTTGGTTTTAAGATTTCAGTGTCTTCCATTTTAATAGTGGGAGTTTTATATCCATTTTCAACTATATCCCACACATTATAATCTAGAAACACTAAATAAATTTTCATTCTCGCTTTCCAATATGCAAAGTCTACTCCATTAAACTTAGGACGTCGAGCAATTGACTGACCTTCAGGAAATGCTGAATCAGAGATATTCATGGTTATTCTAGCCTAGATCCTCTAACCTACTCTGATACCACTTGTTGGATCTGGATCTAAGCCTAGAGGGGGTGGTGAATACGTTAATAAAAATATTCTTGAACACTCACGAAATCACCGGCAGTTGTTCAGCACAGATAATAAGATGCAGAGTAAATATAGACAATCACAGAGTGCATATTAGATTTACCCGGTTTGGTTGCCCAAACGACCTACTCCAGCCCCGTAGCAGATACTAGCATTAATATGTTTCTTTGTACAACTACAATGAGCTACGAGCCCCAACTCAACTCTCACCTAGTTCGTACCACACTCCCCGAGTGCAAATCACTATCAACCTAGTAAATGCTTTCTCTTGACAAGCCCCAACTCGTCAAGACCATATTGTCTAGCCTCAGACTAGACAAGACCCCAAAAACGTCACAAAGATGGTAAAGTTTCCCCTACAGAGATCAATACACTAATATCACAAATATAAAATGATGAGAGTTTAGAAAAGCTCAGTTTGTGATGGTGTGTCTTCTCTGTCAATCTGCTCAGGTCAGATCAAGTCTGACAGGATGTAGTCTGATGTCTCATGTCTCCTTCTTCCTCCTTTGATGTCTCTGAAGTTGCGGCCTCTAGATGGTTGAGTGACTTGGGTGTCTCTGTCGATAACCTAAAGGAGTGGAGATGAGGCTCGGTCTGCAATGAGGTGTGGGCTTTACAGCAGTTGTCAGAGGTAGCTGCGTGCGGTCAGCAAATCGAGATGGCACTAGGAGCTCTATGGTCGGCTTGCTTGGATGGCACAGGAGGGGGTCGGTCGGCAAGCCTCTAGCACAAGTGAGTAGCTTGGTCTGCACAAGATGTTGGCACATGGGTCGGCAAGACTTGGAGCAGCATTGGCTTGGGTCAGAAGTTAGCAAGTAGTACAGATTGGCAAGCTACAGATTTGCAGTCGACAACAGATGCGGCTCCCTCAGCGAGCGGTCGGTAATGGATGCATGCTTCGGTCGGCACGCTGTATGGTGCTTGCAAGATGTGGTCGGTAGACGATGGAACGCTAGGTCGTCGATGGCTTGGTGCGGCAATCAGCTTGGTCAGCAAAGGAATTTGCGCCTTGCTCCTAGGGTCGGAAATCCCACCTTGAACTTGGATGTGGTTGATCAGTAAACCCTTGATGATGCGGCAATGTCAAAGACTCTTGGTGTGGCAATGGATATCTTGAGACTTTCTTTGCACTTTGCAGCAATGAGTGTTTTGGCCTAGGCAATGGTGGAAGAAGATGGACTAGCTTTTGGCCTTGATGATATATAAGTCTCTTGTGATTGAAGCTTGTGGCTATTAGGTGGTCAATGGATCGTTGCGTAAGGAAGTAGATGATGGCATGTAGGCTTTGGACTTAGGGTTTTGGCCGAATTATTATCTTTGTGGTAGCCCATTTGATTTTTTTTGTGGCCGCATGAATTCATCTTTGGAGAGAGTGGTTTAAGTAGGTGTAGGATGAGATCTATTAGGCTCACACCAAATCCCATAATCTTAGGAAATCAAGAGAGATGAATGATTTGAATTTGTATTCAAATTGGATAAGGAATTTAAATAGGATTTGCAATGGACTTTGCATGGCAATAGGATTTCCTTCATGCATCAATTAAATCAAATATGGATTTGAATTGATTCCCTCCTTATCTTTCCATCTTTTACTAAGTCCTCTTTCCATATGAATATGAATTTCTCTATCACTTTGACTTACTCCACCTTTGTATATTTGCAAGCTTGCCATTCCGAAAAACACTTAGCACACATATCAAATCGTTCACACATGTTTGTTATCATCAAACACGAAGTCATCGATCGTTGTATCAAATACACGTTGTTTCCAACAGAATGGCCTTAAGATGAAGGCTTAGGGCTATCAAGATTGATCCAAGGGGATGCGTCTCGAGACAGTCACTTTAAGTATTTGGAGGAAGAATTATGTAAGTGGACGAGAGATAAGTTTGTTAGAATACCTAGAGCTTTGTACCTCTGAAATCTGTCACTTATTCTGATTGTCTCCTCTATATTTATAGACTAGAATGTCTCTTCAGTGACATTGGGAGAATAACGATCACCAATTATGGTGGTACGATCCTCCCACATCAATGGGAGTAACCGCCCCTACGCCTCTTGCCATTTATGAGCCCATTATCAATCGCCTTCTTGAGCAACGGAAGCTCAATGGGCAAATGACACATGGGCTTTGACTGGGTAAACATTCAGCATCCCTCGTGGGCATTGTTGGCCTAGTGGGCTTTTTGGCGATAATATTTCCCTCTCCTCGAGTGTCGGCCCAAGAATTTATCAATGGTCCCTGTCACTTGAGCTCAGACCGTCCACACGTTGGGGTCGAGTGACGTGATGTCTCATAAATGAGGCACGACAGTCAAGGCAGGAGTATTTGAGTTTAAGCGCCAAAACATCCATTCTTCTAGTTTGGACGCTGCGTTGGTTCGAAATCCGAGATACTGGGACACTTGGATCTTTGACACTTGTTCTTATACGATATGATTAGCTTTAGATCGTCATTTTACCTTGATAAGGTAGTTTTGGAAAGGAGAAAAGTTTCATCGTCTCCATCTTTCTCGAATTAAATCTTAACCTCCGATTATGGCCTCTTCCTCCCCTCGAGTCCCCACTGAAACCTCGGCTATCATCCCTCGAAAGGGTAAAGAAAAAACTATCGTCCCTGACATAGTTTCTAGCCAAGCCTATCAAGTGACGGTTGACCAGATTTTTGATCTTTAAGGAAGATATGTGAGGGGTATTTACTAGATTTGATGGCCACGGGTGGAAGAGATGGTTCATTCCCCTACCAATTGTGAAGTGGGAGTCTACGTGAGATATTTTCATCTCGAGCTTCGATTTCCCTTGCACCCCTTTATGCTATACTGGCTGAGCACACTGGTCGTTCCCTTCGTCAACTGATGCCAAATGTCGTCGGCATTTTAGTCAGTTTCATCGCGATGTGTGTGTCTAATGGCATTGAGCCATCCATGGAGTTGTTTAATTTCTTCTTCAAAGTACTTCCTCCCATGTCCCCAGGCTGGTAGATGATTTCTGCTCGCCGGGACATGAAATTTTTTAAGGATCTCCCCAGTTCTAATCCGGGATGGAAAGATCAATTCGTCTTTATGGTACTCACTGGTGAAGCAAGCTTCGTCATCGAATGGGGGAATTCCAAACTCCCAATAGATGAAGACAAAGCTCTTTCAGAACAAGGAAAGAAGCTGTTGATCTTCTATTGTGGTTGCCTACTGAGAAGAAATCAACAAAATGGCTCTTGTTTGACCATGTGCTTCTTAATACCGTATGGACCAAAGGTTGAATCCTTTGCTTGCTCTTATCCTGTTTTTCTCGGTCTCGAATCTGACCTCCCTTCTCTGCAGGTATGCTCAGAGTAGAATACCAGGCTGAGCCAGGCATGTAATAGGTGCTTGAGGCTTCAATTCATGAAGATGAAACGAATGTGCCTCCCCTTGCAACAAGTCATTTGGAAGTTGGAACAATTGAGACTGCCGATGATTTATCCCTGACTGTTTGTGAAGTCCCACGGTCGACCCAAATGTTGAAGAGGAAGAAAAAACACCCCTCGGTTGAAGTTGAAGAGGTCGTGACCAGGAAGAAAAAATCAAGAAGGCAACACGTCATTATCGACGTAGATCCTTTCGAGTCAAATGACTCTGGTACTTCGATGGCAGCCTCAGGGCAATGTCAAGCTTCAGAAATAGATCAAGCCGCAGAGCCGGGTTTGGTCCCAGAGCAAAGTCAGGCTTTGGAGCAAGGTATGGCTCTTCCTTTGAAGAAAGCCACGGGGGAGTCTTCTTCCCCTCGAACGTCACTTAAGATTGGGGATGTAATGTATTGGTGTTTCATACCAATATTATTTTGATGATGATCACAACATTATGTTGTTGCTACTGACTCTCATGTTTTAGTCTCATAGTTAACATTTCAAGAATATCATTTTTGGAGACTAAATGCTTGGTGCAATGATGGACATCAAGAGGAGCAATGCCAAAGCATGGACTCAAGGGGTGCCAAAGCTTGGAAGATGATGGGGAGAATCAATGCATCAAGAGAATGAAGATTAGACTCTAAGGGAAGAAATGCAATCCATGTATTATGTAACGGTCGGTATTTTCTAGGCGTATTATTATTGTATGTCCGTATTTACATCCGGATATTTTTGTGCGCAAATTCTTTTGTGCGTCGACGCGAGCGCGTATCCGCTTTTTGTTTTACCGTACCAACATTTATTGACTATCAATTTTTACAAATTACCTTAATTTAATTATCTCGCTAATTACAAAATTGCTAATCACCTTTTAACTTTCACTAATTACTTTATGTATTTTATTAATTACATTTTTTTCCTTAACAACTTAATTACTTAAATTAAAAAGCTAATCAGATTTTAATTAATTAAACCTATTGAATTCCACCGTTCGGGTGGGTGAGATCCAACAGCCTTCAATTTGTTCTCCCCACAACCAGCTATTTCCTCCATCAAATTGTCTCCCCGCTGTTCTTATAACAGTATTACCTCAACAGCTAGGAACGACAACCTGCAACTTCCTCTTCCCCTGTAAGGTTCTCCAAGCCAAAACCCAAAACCAGAAACAAAGCTTCCCCAAAACAATACAAACATCAATTCCCCAAGCAATTTCTCCTCAAAATCAAATTCACAAACACAACCCAAACTGATTCTTTTGAAATCAGAAATCAAAATCTTGAGGGATAATTTCAGATTCAAAAACCATTTCAGATCCATTTCAAACTCAGATCAACCCTTCGAAGAAAACTACTTCAGATCTGTAAATAAATCAAACAAAGGATCTGATCTCCCCCTCCTTCCTCTTCTTCTTCTTCCTTCCTCTTCCCTAGGCCGGCACCACCCTCGGCCCCTCACCCGAAGCCACCTGGAGCCTCCCACGCGCCGCGCGTCGCCGGAGCAAGCAACGCCGCCGCCCAGTCGCCGAACCGCCGGCCTCCCGAGCCGCCAGCGCGCGCCGCCGCCATCGCCGGATCCCGCCGCCTCGCCTGCCCGTGCGCCGCCAGGCTGTCGCCGGACCCGCCCAGATCCGCCTGTCGCCTCTCCCCTCCTCCCTTGCGCTGTAAGATCCCGAGCCATTTCCCCTTTGCGTCCTCTTGCCTGCTGCCATCGAAATGAAAAAGGAACAAAAAAAAGATAAAGAAAGAAACAACAGATAGGAGACAGACAAAGAGAAGAGTAGAGAGAGTTAATTATTAAAGAAAGTTAGTTGGTGGCAGCCATGTGAATAATATTAGTTGTATGTCAGCCTATAGTAAGAGCAATGAAGGGAATTGAATGAATAAAAGGAGGCATTTCATGTGTCAGCCTAAAAGAATATTAGTTATATAATAAATTACACCTATGAAGCTAATGAAATCGTGAGTCTGTAGTTTTTATGGGTTAACTCTTCTTATGTGTAGTGTACTTTATAAGTTGCAGTACCCTATAATAGAGATGCATGCTTTTATAATAAGTTACAGTTGGCTTTTTGTATTAAGCTGTAGGTGTTTCTCCTTTATAAGAAGAGGACATGATGAATAGTAGTTGAATTATATGCTAGCAGTACCCTAGGTTATGTGTAAATTGTGAATAACCCGTAGGTTATAGAAATAATAAATATAAATAAATGCCCTGAAAGATGGTGAATGTTTCACAGAGTAAACAAGCTCATATGTACCCTATATCTATAGTGAGTTGTCTGTTTTTCCTTGTATGAGCAGCGTTATGGCAAAGATAGTGAAGTTTATGAAGTCCGACATTAATGTTTTCTCCAAAACAGTATGTAAATTGAAATGGACCTTATATTAATTTTTATTCCAAACAGAATTACTAACAGGGCGTAAATTATTATTAGCAGGACCTTATATATGTTAGAACAATCATTACTAGTAGCATGTTATATGATTGTTGGTTTAATATTATGAATTGGACAACACTCTATGTTAGAGAACCTAATAGAATGAAGTATTGTTTAAATATCTTGGGGTGAATCTAATTCAAGGATATATTCAATCAAAACAGAGAACCAGTCGACCCATAGCGTAATACCAGTCGAGACGAACCCACGACAACCAATATCACCGGAAGCAGGCAAGTGATACTTGCCAGTAATTGTTTAGGCCATGTTTTAGGCCAATTTGTAAAATTGTGTAAAAGAGACTAGGCGGTGAAATGATAGTCGCCTAGACGCCCTATTTGATCTAGTTTGACAACGAAACTAGATCCGACACTTTACCTGCTTTCATTCATGCTGTCATGCCATGTTTAAATTTCAATTAACTGTACGCAATTTATCTGCTCATTGCCATGTCATTGTATGCATTTAATGTTCTTCGTGATTGAGTAACACACGCTACAAATGTTATTGCTATTGAGGCTAGGCACCTGCTTTGCGGGCACAACCCTATGCCAATAACACTTCCTGGCTCGTGATCCAGAAGCGAGCACAGTGTTGTTGAGAAACCAACGCTCGATACACGTGGAGGGGTAGGGTTAAGCGATCACTTGAGCGTAGAAGTGTGCCCGTACAGCCACTTCAGCCAAAAGGCGTAAACCCTGTGCACATCGTGAATACAAGCTAATCGTGAAATCGTGAAATAGTGATTTGTAACTTTCTGCTACGACGTGCTTAATTATTTTCATCCTGTTAATTTAATTGTTGCACTCTTTTAATGTCATGCCATATCATCATTGTAAGAACTGCTAGTTGCATTATTTTATTTGTATCCTTGCACAAAAGTTCTCCGCTTCCCTTGGGAGACTTTTGCTGACATGTGCCCTTTTCTCTTTGGGTGACACATGTCAGGATTTGAGACAGAGCAGGTTGTTGAGGACGAGCAGTTCGTTGACGCTGAGTTCGAGGTCCCTGTAGAGACCGAGTTCGAGGACACGGGTGACCAGTCCTAGACTCGTTTGGAGTCTCCCCTTAGTTGTTGCCTTTCTTTAGTTGTTGTTAGGTTTCGGTGCGTAGCACCTATCTCTCTTGTTTTGTATGGCCATGCTTTAGGCCTTTTGTTCAGACTCGTACTTTTGTGACTATTCTGTGATGTAATATTTGTTGGATGTTGTTGGTGGATATTTTCTTATCTGCTTTATTATTGTTGTTTCGTCGCAATGCAAGGACCTGCTACTTTTCGAAAAAATTTTACAGACGCTTATCAGACTGCAGCTTCACAGCTCCACGTCTGAGCGGACCTCCTCACGTCTCGCCTTCCATATTAGGGAAGCGGGGCGTGACAGGTTTTAGTGGTGGCCCATGCAGGTCCTCCTTCTCTTCTTTGCATCTGTGAAATATCGGAACAACAATAATGATAACAACATCCATTTAAATATTCGGAACATTCGAGTCATGATTAAGTCTAATCTGAACATTTCCTTGTCTTAGATGGCCGGTAGACGCATCACCCGAGGAGCTGGTAGTGGATCTGGAGCTGGTGGTGGAGCAGGACATGGTGAGGATGCTGATAGAGAACCCACCACGAGGGAGATGATGAGGATGATGCAACAGATGATGCACGTGCAGCAGGGCATGCTTCAGAATGCCCCTCGCTTCGAGCCGGGAGCGAAGCAGTTTCGGGAGCTGGGCCCGTCATATTTCACTGGGTCAGAAGGATCATTAGCTGCAGATGAATGGATGAAGAACACAGAGGATAACCTGCTTCTCTCGAAGGTTAACCCGGCTGGATGGGTTGACTTAGTGAAGAAGCAACTGAAGGACAATGCCCGCAGTTGGTGGGAGTCAGAAGAGCAGCTGTTGGCGAAGCCTATCCCCTGGGCCACTTTTAAGACGAGATTTAATGATGAGTATTTCCCTCGAGCTGCCAAGAGGGAACTGATGCAGCAGTTTATCAATCTGAAGCAAGGGAATCTGACGGTGGACCAGTACCACCAAGAGTTCATGAAACTGAGTCGCTTTGCGCCGAAGATGGTAGAGACTGATGAGGATCGAGCTCAGAAATTCTTACAAGGTTTATCTTTGGAGCTGCAGAGTCTGATTTCCTCTTCGGACTTAGACTCCTACCAGAAGTTGCTGATAGCTGCCAAGAGGCAGGAGCTGATTGCCAATCAGAGGAGAGGACAGTATTCAGGTGCTGGGAAGAGGCCTATGGAGCAGGCCAGAGCTGTGGTTAGGCCTGGGTTCAAGCCTAATCAGTCCGTGCAGTTTAAGAGGCCAGGTGGGCCTACTCCGAAGTTGTGCCATTTTTGTGGCAAGGCTGGTCATGTGAAGGAGCAGTGTAGGAGATTCTTGGGCCAGTGCTTAGTTTGTGGTGACGCTACGCATGCATTGAAGGACTGTCCGAGAACTAAGCAACTGTGGAAAGCACCAGATGGAGTTCAGCAGCAGAGAGCTCCAGTGGCTGCTGGACGTGGAGCGCCTCTCATTCCCCAGAAGCAGGCTTTCCAGCAGGCTGTTCAGCCTAAGAGGCAAGCCTTCACGATGACTGCAGTGGAAGCCGAGACTGAGGACGGAGTTATTGCTGGTAACTTCTATACTAGTCTTCCTTATTCATGCATTATATTTGATTAGTTATATCCATGTTAATTTAGTTGCATATTACCCTTAGGTGTCATCCTAGTTTCATCTCACCCGGCCTTGACCCTGTTCGATTCTGGGGCTTCCATGTGCATTTTATCTCGGAAATTCGTAGTCGAACACTCAATACCCACATATACACTTCCCAAGTGTTGGAACATTACAACTGGGAATGGTGTAGTGAAGGTTGCACTGGGATGTAGACCGTGCCCGTTGGTGATTAGTGGACACGAACTGTATGCTAATTTCATCGTCCACGACCTATCCAACTTTGATGCTATTCTTGGCATTGATTGGTTAGGAGCTTTTTATGCCACGATTGACTGTCACCGGAAGAAAGTGGTGTTCGAAATTCCTGACCATCCAGTGTTCGAATTTGTCGGCGGAGAGTGTTCGCTTGGACCTGTCAAGTTCCGAGCCCAGCCTTACCGATTGACCGTTGCATCTATGATTGCTGAGCCAGAGAAGCCTGCAGTAGTGAGAGACTTCGAAGACGTCTTCCCTGAAGACATTTCTGGACTGCCGCCCGATCGAGCGTTGGAGTTCGGCATCGATCTTATGCCAGGAGCTCAACCAATTTCGAAGGCGCCGTACCGTATGGCTCCTGCAGAATTAGAAGAGTTAAGAAAGCAGTTGGATGAGCTACTACAGAAGGGTTTCATTCATCCCAGCGTATCTCCATGGGGTGCACCCGTCTTGCTAGTGAAGAAGAAAGATGGCTCGAGAAGAATGTGTATTGATTATCGAGAGTTGAATCAGATCACAGTGAAGAACAAGTACCCGCTGCCTCGCATTGATGATATCTTCGATCAGCTTGGTGGATCGAGGGTATTTTCGAAGTTAGATCTCCGGAGCGGATACCATCAAGTCAGAGTCAAAAAGGAAGATGTGCTCAAGACCGCTTTTCGGACTAAGTACGGGCATTACGAGTTCGTTGTCATGCCGTTCGGTGTGACGAACGCTCCTGCTGTGTTCATGAATCTCATGAACCTTATCTTTTATGACTTCCTCGACAAGTTCGTGGTGATTTTCATAGACGACATCTTGGTGTACTCGAAGAGCGAGGAAGAGCATGCAGAACATCTGAAGATAGTCTTGGAGACACTCCGTCACCATAGACTGTATGCCAAGTACAGCAAATGCGAATTCTGGCTGGATAGAATTGCATTTCTTGGGCATGTAGTATCGGGAGCCGGTATCTCAGTGGATCCGGAGAAGGTCAAAGCAGTCAGTGAATGGCATACACCTCGATCGGCATCGGACATCAGGAGTTTCCTTGGATTGGCTGGATACTACCGCAGATTTATCAAGGATTTCTCGAGGATAGCTGAGCCGATGACGAGATTGACAAGGAAGGATGTTAAGTTCAGTTGGTCAGACTCGTGTGAGCAAGCCTTTTCTACTTTGAAGGAGAGACTGACTACTGCACCAGTATTAGCTATTCCAGACAGAAGCGGAGGCTTCGAGATTTTCTGCGACGCATCAGGCAAGGGACTTGGATGCGTTCTGCACCAGCACAATCATGTGGTCGCTTATGCTTCGCGACAATTGAAGGTCCATGAGAAGAATTATCCGACCCACGATTTGGAGCTAGCCGCCGTCATCTTTGCTTTGAAGATTTGGCGACATTTCTTACTGAGTGAGAAAGTGAAAATCTTCACCGATCACAAAAGTTTGAAATATATATTCACCCAGAAGGAACTAAATATGAGACAGCGTAGATGGTTGGAATTGATGGCAGACTACGACATCGATCTTCAGTATCATCCAGGGAAGGTAAATGTCGTACCAGATGCCTTGAGTCGACTGCCCGAAGTGATGATTATCACCGCTCAGTGGAGATTGCAGCAGGACATACGAAGGATGAATGTTGAAGTTGTACTACCGGGAGTCACATCGTCGTTGATGAACATGCAGATTCAGTCGACGATTGTAGATCGAATCAAAACTGCTCAAGATGGAGATGCTAAGTTGAAGAAGATCAGAGAGCAAGTCGAAGCAGGACTTCGGACAGATTTTCTGATTCACGCGGATGGATCTTTGAGATATGGTAGTAGGATCTGCGTACCTGCCGGAGATATCAGAGAGGAGTTGATGAATGAGGCTCACAGTTCGCCTTATTCTATTCACCCTGGAGGTACTAAGATGTACAAAGATCTTCGACAGAATTTCTGGTGGCATGGGATGAAAAGAAGTGTGGCACGGAGTGTTGCCAAGTGCCTCGTGTGTCAGCAAGTGAAAGCTGAACATCATCGCACTGCTGGACTATTGCAACCTCTGCCGATTCCGGAGTGGAAGTGGCAGCACATCACGATGGACTTCGTGACTGGCTTACCTCGGAGCACCAAGCAGAACGACGCGATATGGGTCATCGTTGATCGATTGACCAAGTCCGCGCACTTTATACCTTTCCGAGTTGGGCAATCCACGGAGATATTAGCAAGGAAGTATATGGAGGTAATGACCTAACTCATACCTTAATAGTTTCCTTCTAGTACTAGTCGTGACGTGAATTATGTCGTGTAGGAGATCGTGCGCTTGCATGGAGTCCCTGTGAGCATTGTATCAGATCGTGATACGAGATTCACATCTCAGTTCTGGAAGAGTCTGCAGACCAATCTGGGTACCAGTCTGAAGTTCAGTACTGCGTATCACCCGCAGACGGATGGACAGTCGGAGCGCACTATTCAGATATTGGAGGATATGTTGAGAGCTTGCATGTTGGACCTCAAGGGTTCGTGGGAGGATCACCTGCACTTGGTGGAGTTTTCCTACAACAACAGCTACCAGGCGAGCATTGGCATGGCGCCTTTTGCTGCTCTCTACGGGAGGAAATGTCGATCGCCACTGAGTTGGGACGACATTGGTGATAGAGAACTCTTGGGCCCAGAGATGATAGTGGAAGCAGTTAATGTTGTGCGAGATATCAGAGACAAGATTCGAATCGCCCAGGACCGTTATAAGCATTGGGCAGATGCTAAACGGCGTCCTCTGGAGTTTCAGCCGGGAGATCATGTGTTTCTGAAGATCTCACCAAATCGAGGAGTGATTCGATTTGGAAAGAGAGGCAAGCTTAGTCCGAGATTTATTGGACCCTTCGATGTGTTGGAGCGAGTTGGAGAGGTAGCATATCGCTTAGCCTTGCCACCGTCCTTAGTGGGAGTACATGACGTCTTTCATGTGTCCCAGCTCCGTCGTTATATCAGCGACCCTTCTCATGCTGTGGACTACTCTGAGATTACAGTTCGACCAGATCTGACGTACGAACAGCAACCGGTGGAGATCTTAGATCGACGTCAAAAAGTTTTCAGGAACAAGACTGTTGATCTAGTCAGGGTGATGTGGCGTCGCGACTCGCCAGGAGAGTCAACCTGGGAGCGGGAAGATGAGATACGGGAGCGTTATCCATATTTGTTCCCTACTCTTTAGTTGATGAGAATTCCGAGGACGGAATTTTTCTTAAGGTGGGTAGAATGTAACGGTCGGTATTTTCTAGGCGTATTATTATTGTATGTCCGTATTTACATCCGGATATTTTTGTGCGCAAATTCTTTTGTGCGTCGACGCGAGCGCGTATCCGCTTTTTGTTTTACCGTACCAACATTTATTGACTATCAATTTTTACAAATTACCTTAATTTAATTATCTCGCTAATTACAAAATTGCTAATCACCTTTTAACTTTCACTAATTACTTTATGTATTTTATTAATTACATTTTTTTTCTTAACAACTTAATTACTTAAATTAAAAAGCTAATCAGATTTTAATTAATTAAACCTATTGAATTCCACCGTTCGGGTGGGTGAGATCCAACAGCCTTCAATTTGTTCTCCCCACAACCAGCTATTTCCTCCATCAAATTGTCTCCCCGCTGTTCTTATAACAGTATTACCTCAACAGCTAGGAACGACAACCTGCAACTTCCTCTTCCCCTGTAAGGTTCTCCAAGCCAAAACCCAAAACCAGAAACAAAGCTTCCCCAAAACAATACAAACATCAATTCCCCAAGCAATTTCTCCTCAAAATCAAATTCACAAACACAACCCAAACTGATTCTTTTGAAATCAGAAATCAAAATCTTGAGGGATAATTTCAGATTCAAAAACCATTTCAGATCCATTTCAAACTCAGATCAACCCTTCGAAGAAAACTACTTCAGATCTGTAAATAAATCAAACAAAGGATCTGATCTCCCCCTCCTTCCTCTTCTTCTTCTTCCTTCCTCTTCCCTAGGCCGGCACCACCCTCAGCCCCTCACCCGAAGCCACCTGGAGCCTCCCCCGCGCCGCGCGTCGCCGGAGCAAGCAACGCCGCCGCCCAGTCGCCGAACCGCCGGCCTCCCGAGCCGCCAGCGCGCGCCGCCGCCATCGCCGGATCCCGCCGCCTCGCCTGCCCGTGCGCCGCCAGGCCGTCGCCGGACCCGCCCAGATCCGCCTGTCGCCTCTCCCCTCCTCCCTTGCGCTGTAAGATCCCGAGCCATTTCCCCTTTGCGTCCTCTTGCCTGCTGCCATCGAAATGAAAAAGGAACAAAAAAAAAGATAAAGAAAGAAACAACAGATAGGAGACAGACAAAGAGAAGAGTAGAGAGAGTTAATTATTAAAGAAAGTTAGTTGGTGGCAGCCATGTGAATAATATTAGTTGTATGTCAGCCTATAGTAAGAGCAATGAAGGGAATTGAATGAATAAAAGGAGGCATTTCATGTGTCAGCCTAAAAGAATATTAGTTATATAATAAATTACACCTATGAAGCTAATGAAATCGTGAGTCTGTAGTTTTTATGGGTTAACTCTTCTTATGTGTAGTGTACTTTATAAGTTGCAGTACCCTATAATAGAGATGCATGCTTTTATAATAAGTTACAGTTGGCTTTTTGTATTAAGCTGTAGGTGTTTCTCCTTTATAAGAAGAGGACATGATGAATAGTAGTTGAATTATATGCTAGCAGTACCCTAGGTTATGTGTAAATTGTGAATAACCCGTAGGTTATAGAAATAATAAATATAAATAAATGCCCTGAAAGATGGTGAATGTTTCACAGAGTAAACAAGCTCATATGTACCCTATATCTATAGTGAGTTGTCTGTTTTTCCTTGTATGAGCAGCGTTATGGCAAAGATAGTGAAGTTTATGAAGTCCGACATTAATGTTTTCTCCAAAACAGTATGTAAATTGAAATGGACCTTATATTAATTTTTATTCCAAACAGAATTACTAACAGGGCGTAAATTATTATTAGCAGGACCTTATATATGTTAGAACAATCATTACTAGTAGCATGTTATATGATTGTTGGTTTAATATTATGAATTGGACAACACTCTATGTTAGAGAACCTAATAGAATGAAGTATTGTTTAAATATCTTGGGGTGAATCTAATTCAAGGATATATTCAATCAAAACAGAGAACCAGTCGACCCATAGCGTAATACCAGTCGAGACGAACCCACGACAACCAATATCACCGGAAGCAGGCAAGTGATACTTGCCAGTAATTGTTTAGGCCATGTTTTAGGCCAATTTGTAAAATTGTGTAAAAGAGACTAGGCGGTGAAATGATAGTCGCCTAGACGCCCTATTTGATCTAGTTTGACAACGAAACTAGATCCGACACTTTACCTGCTTTCATTCATGCTGTCATGCCATGTTTAAATTTCAATTAACTGTACGCAATTTATCTGCTCATTGCCATGTCATTGTATGCATTTAATGTTCTTCGTGATTGAGTAACACACGCTACAAATGTTATTGCTATTGAGGCTAGGCACCTGCTTTGCGGGCACAACCCTATGCCAATAACACTTCCTGGCTCGTGATCCAGAAGCGAGCACAGTGTTGTTGGGAAACCAACGCTCGATACACGTGGAGGGGTAGGGTTAAGCGATCACTTGAGCGTAGAAGTGTGCCCGTACAGCCACTTCAGCCAAAAGGCGTAAACCCTGTGCACATCGTGAATACAAGCTAATCGTGAAATCGTGAAATAGTGATTTGTAACTTTCTGCTACGACGTGCTTAATTATTTTCATCCTGTTAATTTAATTGTTGCACTCTTTTAATGTCATGCCATATCATCATTGTAAGAACTGCTAGTTGCATTATTTTATTTGTATCCTTGCACAAAAGTTCTCCGCTTCCCTTGGGAGACTTTTGCTGACATGTGCCCTTTTCTCTTTGGGTGACACATGTCAGGATTTGAGACAGAGCAGGTTGTTGAGGACGAGCAGTTCGTTGACGCTGAGTTCGAGGTCCCTGTAGAGACCGAGTTCGAGGACACGGGTGACCAGTCCTAGACTCGTTTGGAGTCTCCCCTTAGTTGTTGCCTTTCTTTAGTTGTTGTTAGGTTTCGGTGCGTAGCACCTATCTCTCTTGTTTTGTATGGCCATGCTTTAGGCCTTTTGTTCAGACTCGTACTTTTGTGACTATTCTGTGATGTAATATTTGTTGGATGTTGTTGGTGGATATTTTCTTATCTGCTTTATTATTGTTGTTTCGTCGCAATGCAAGGACCTGCTACTTTTCGAAAAAATTTTACAGACGCTTATCAGACTGCAGCTTCACAGCTCCACGTCTGAGCGGACCTCCTCACGTCTCGCCTTCCATATTAGGGAAGCGGGGCGTGACATATTATTTGATTTATTGTTTTCTCTTTTTGAGTCTAGATTTATTGTAATGCCTTGATAGATGGACTAACTCATTCATGCATAAACATTTTCCATCTTAGTGAACCTTAGGATTATCATATAAATCATCCCAATAGGTTCACCATGCCTTAAACTCAAACTGAAGTTTTTGGCTCTCCTATAGTCGACTGCTGAAGGTAGGACATGCGACTGAATGATCTCAAGGCGCCTGGCAAGCCTTTTACAGTCGACTGGTGTGCACAGCTCAAGTTAAAAATTCTTGACTCTTTCTTGAGCTCTTAGAAATAGACGAGTGACGTTCATTTTATAGGCCCCTGTATTCCATCAGGTGCCTTAGATTTGTTCTCCAGTTGTCTGTGTGCCAAAGTGCGTAACTTGCATTTTTTGGGTTTCAACCCACTTTGCAAGTCAGTCGACTGATGAGAGGTTTTCAGTCTCCTGTCAAATTACAGGCGCATGAGAATTGGTCATCTATCGTCTGAAGGCACTAGTGCAAAAGTTGTGTTTTTCTCAGCTCCTTTCCATCCCATGTGACAGTCGCCTGCTGAATGATATTCATGCGCTTGCACCTTGTACATGCACCGGTGTAGTCTTCTACAGTCGCCTGTCCTGGCTCAGATTATAGCCATTGGAATTTTTTTAGCCGTTAACCAGTCGAATGTCAGTAATTCATCAGTCGACTGTCCTAAGCGTAAATTGCCAAAATCTAGCCGTTGCAGATTTATTCATTTGGGCTTTTTGCTTAGATTTGAGGGCTTATTTGGGGTTCCTATATATATGAGAGGGCTTAGTTCATTAGAACTTCTTGGAACTATTGCAAATCATTAGATATTGATTAAACCACTCTCAAACTCTCTCATTTCCCTCTTAGAGCTCTTATTCCTCTTCATGCATTGAAGTCAAGCTCAAGAAAAATCATCCAAGTGCAATCAAGCTAAATCTCATCACTTGGAGATTCTCTTCCATGCATTCTTCTTCATATGAGTAAGTTCATCATCACAGCATAGGTAAGAGTATTTGTTTTACTTTGTTTTCTTTGAACCCCTAGCTTTCTGTGTGAGAGCTAGTTACTCTCTGTGTGAGAGTATAACCCTTGTGTATAGTTGGTTGAGATCAATCTTTTTGAGAGTTTGAGTTTCTCTGTGTGAGAGCAAGGATTTCTCTGTGTGAGAATCCAAATCCTCTGTGTGAGGTATCTCTGTGTGAGATTGTAGTCCTTCTCTTTGTGAGAATCACAGTGGATATTGGTGTGGCTGGACGTACCCATGTTTGGGGAACCAGGGTAAAAATCTTGTGTTTGCATTTGGATTGATTGTGTTGATAATCCTCTTGCACTTATTATTCCACATTTGCAAGTTTAATTTTAATTGCACAATTTATTGATATCACTCTATTCACCCCCCCTCTAGAGTGTGTTGTTGTTAGTATTGCAAGGTAGACGGTCCTTACAGAGGATTCCTGGCCCTGGGGGTTTATTTCTTATTAGCTGAGGAAATCCCACCTGAGTTCAGATCGCTCCTTTTGGAAGATCGAACACCCTAAAACCCGGTCAGATATTCTCAAGAAGAGCTTTTTCGACCATATTACCTAGTGGGTCTGGACAAATCAGCTCTATTGAGCTACAGAAGCGCCTCTCGACTTGCTGAGAATTTGGCCCTTCTGCGAGACAAGGACATCTTGGAGAAGGTTGACCATGAGAGGTTAGTCACGCTCGCAATCCACAAAAACGTTTAGGTAAAAACTTATATTTGCTATTTACTTGAATTCGAGTATCGGAGCTAATCATCTCTCATGTCTGTAGGCTCTTTTGGAAATCGTTGGTAGTGGCTAATCACGAAGCCACCATGGTCAAGGAAGTGAAGTGGACGGACTCAGTGAAGAGGGCCATCGACAAGGCGAATGTGTCATTGTAGCATTGATCTGCTTAATTCTCGGGGTGAATCGATTGGAGTAAGAGTTAGACAAATGTCGTATTAAGGAGATTGCCCTTGAAGCATGGATTCAAGAAGTGGTTGCTCTGAAGGATCGAGCAGATACACAGCTGCTCGAGGAGAGAAAAGAGTGGGAAGCAATAGGGATTGTGCCTCAAGCTCAATTACCCGACATCTCCCCAGAGCTAAATGAGAAAGAGATTGCAGAAAAGGCTGTCGAAGCATATACAACCAGCTTGTGCAAGTTTTATGTGTTATTCAAAAGAGGTTTTGAGCGGTGTCATCGAGAAATGAAGAATCTATTTTCTGCTCTAGACGATGAGATTGACCAAGTTCCGGTCCCTCTAGAGGATGATGACTCAGATAGTGAGTCTGATTAAGCTGGCCAAGTCACATCCACGGAGGTTGCTATCCCAGTTGACGAATCCGTCATTGTAACCGATGACGCTGCTGGTGCGGTTGCTTCAAGGGGTGAGGAAAAAGTTGACATGACCGAGGAATCTTGAAACTTGTCCAACTTTTCCAACCTCTCGTTTTTGTGCCCCTTAGTTTTTTGTGTACACTAGGATGTATGTTTTTGTAAGGGATCATTAAAGATATTTACAAAAATTAAATTCGAAGGGACTCGTTTTGCACCTTATCTCTTTGGGGAGCGTGAGTGTCGTTGGTTGGCCCCTTTCAACAAGTCAAATCGAAGCACGTGATTGAGTTGGTGAACAACGGATCTTTAAATTGCCTAACACATTGATCTGCTTAGCAACAAGAAACACGTTTTACGATAAAAGTCGTCTGGTGGTGCAAAGGTAGCTCCCCAAATGATTGGTCATTCGGTTATTGTCGTTTGATTGCGAAAAGGTGGCACTTTCAATTTACTACCAACAAAGAAGGTGGATCGTTCAGTTGTGAGGGGGTGGTGTTGGATCTGGATCGTAGCCTAGAGGGGGGGGGGGTGAATATGATAATAAAAATATTCGTCCAACCCACGAACAATCCCACACAGTTATAGGCACAGACATGGCAATAAAATAGCAATCACAGAATACGCACAGATATACCCTGGTTCGGTCGTCCCCACGACCTACTCCAGCCCCCGAAAGCAACTACTAGATAGATATGTAATCAAGTACAGCTACAATGAGTCAAGATCCCAAATCTACTCTCACCTAGCTCTTACGCACACCACGTGCTCTACACTATCAATTTAGTCAGATGCTCTCCCTCCGTGACGACTCCCAAAGTCGTCAGGTCCCCAAAAGGTAAACACAAAAGGTAAATTTTCCCCTACGAGGATCTAACACAACAACTACACAAAATAATGATAAATAGAGTTTAGGAATCTCAGTTTGTGTAGCGGCGATGTCCTCGTCAATCAGCACGGGTCAGATCTCGTCTGAAGTAGATGTAGTCTCTGATGTCCCCTCAATAGTTCAGCTTCCCTCTTGATGAAACTTGCGCACTCCACCAAAAATTGGAACCTCAGAAAAACGTGCGCAAGATGAAAGCTCCCCAAATTTCTTTCGGCTGCCGGTGTCTTTCAAAACAATCATGTATGAAATTAAATCCAACCAAGTGATTGAAAATCTGTGCGGCTCTTCTCTCGGGAATTAACGTAGATGATCTTTTCCCTCTTATCAAAGAAATCGGCAGTAGCACATGGGTAGAGATTTCGGCCTCTCTCTGCTTGGGGATAGTGCAGCTCTTCAATTTAGTCCCACCTGTGATTAAGAAGAAGGGTAAAAGAGATAATTAAATATTAATTAACTAGCAAGTCCTCTCTCCTTCTTCCCCTTAATCCTTGATTCCTTTGTTTGTTGTCAACTTGCTTTCATTTGTATCAACAATATTCAATCACCATACAACTTTGCAAGATCCCCTTTTGGAACTTGTGTAGCCTCTTTGACCTTGGAACTTGATGATGGAACCTTGTGCTTGAAGGTCAAGAATTATGGCTCTCCAAAAAAAATTTCGGCACCTCCTGTATCTTTTTTTGGCCGGCTCATCTAAAAAAAATTGCTGCGCCCTATTTGTAGAGGAGTTCTCCTTTTGAAATTGGCTGCCTTTGAGATTCTTTTGTTTTACGGCCGGCTTCTTGGGGATTCAGTAGGGTATTTTGATTTGAGAGGTTTTTCAACAGGGGATTGCATCAAGCACATTGACTTTGACCGAAGAAAAAAAATGGGAAATGATGCAAGCCCTGTTGATTTGTTTTTATAAGATTCGGCTCACCCTATGAAATTGCGTTTGGGTCTTTTTATCAATGCGGCTGAGGTATTTTTCCTTGGAGAAATTGTTTTTGACCCCCGCTCTTAGGGTTTTGGATGATTGGTTTAAATAGAGATATACTGGGGTATCTTTGGTGCGGCTACCCTAGAAAATAGGAAATGATGCAATCCCTAATTGGTGTAAAATATTGAATAAGATTTGCTCTTATCTCCCCTTCATATTTGACCAAATCTTCCTTGCTATGTGAATGGCTCTTTGACCGTGTCATCGAGGAGTGTGTATAGCAATTTGTCCAACATATTGACTTACGTCCTCGTTTGGGTATTTACATCCTCGCCATTCCTGCAAATACTTAACACACACATCAGATCGTTCACAACTGTTTGTCATCATCAAACTATAAATCCTAGATCGTTGTATCCAACAATCTCCCACTTTTGATGATGACAAACCTATACAAGATTTGCGCTTAACGATTTAAACAATATCAACGTGTGACATGTGTGAGTAGTGTAATAGAGGGTGTTTTCATAGCCATTAATGCATGCATGTAATAGAATCTAGCATTCTCCCCTTATTTTCAAGCTCACCATTTTCATGTATTTTCAATGCTCCCCCTTCAATCAATAATACCGTATTTTGAACCCAATAATACCACAAATCTTTCAACACTTTTCTCCCCCTTTGTCATCATCAAAAGTTATAACACGAAGTCAAAAATCATATAGCACGCAAAAAGAGAGTATTAGTAACCATCACCAACAATTGCATGCATACAATCATAGAATAATCAAGTCAAAATTCAATGAAATGAAACAACGAAGAATTCAATACCAACGTGTACGTGTGATGATTAAAATTGAAGCACATAGGGAGAATCATTTAAGAACGTCAACCAAAACCAATCCACATTTTCCATATAACATTCTATCACCTAGGATTGATTTTCCCCACCTCATTAAAAATGAGTTCAAGGTACCACACCCCGAAACATAGCCTATAAGGACTCTTAGATGTGGGGGTGGCATTGCTTGACGAGTAAATACACCAACGCTAAAGTTTACCCATAAAGCTTATGTTGGATACTCGTAGGTTATACCGTTGCCAAGGATTGTATCCATTTTCCATACGGAGCAATTAACTTTTGTTTTCACATTTTTTTAATAAAATACTTATACCAACAATTTCTTTTGCTCAATATTTATCCATGGCAAGGTATATCATATCCCTTAGATTTTCAGTTAAGTTTTCCTCCTACATTCACATTCCATACTTCATAAACGATATCTCCAAATGTGCAACAATAATAATACATGTGGGAGTGAAGTAGGTGGTGTAGAAATCAAGTTGTTTTTAGTCATTGAACATGCCATGAATATTTAGAAAGATGAACATGCGCATGTGACAAAAGGAATAATACACCAATTTCTACATATATATGAAAATCATTCATGAATTCCTTTTAATGAATCAAAGTGAAAGATACGCATTTAAGCACCAATTTTTTTTTATATTTTCAGTTTTTCAGTTTTTTTTAATTTATTTTATGCATGAAGTACTAAAGCAAACATGAGATGCAATCACACAAACAAAAAGAATCATGCACACATAGCAATGCAACTACTAGCACACAAACAAAGAAAAAGTCACGCACACAAAAAGACTATGAAGATATTCATTAAGTTCAAAGAATGAGATATACCTTCGCGTCGCCGTTTGACTAAGGAGCTAAAAAGTAATGAGACATTCAGTTTATCGCTCCTCGTCAAATTTCCATCCTCCTACAAAAGAGGTGTCGTGTGTGACCTTGGAATCCAACAAGGTCCACTCACGTTAGTCATCAAAGATTTAGGAACCCATATTTGTTTGAACTTAATATTTTTGTTCCTATATTTGCAATGATATGAAGTATGACCAACGCATCCACATGTAAAGCACTTAGCATGAAAATTTCCAACCTTTGTTGATTCAATATGAACTTTTCTATATTTTGACTTTTCAACATTTTTAAGACCATACCTAGTCCTCGCCTATTATTGCCATAAATTTGATTTCCAAGAATAATATCCAAATTTTGTTTTCCAATGGAAAATCTCTTTAATGACAATTCTAGGGTGGTGACTTTGGATTTCAAGATATCGTTTTCATTCACAAGCAAAGTGCATTTACTAATGAAAGCTTGCTTGTTTTCCTCTTCTTTCTTTTCAAAATCCCTCATTTTTTCTTTAAGTTCAAGATTTAGCATGTTAATCTTTTCAGAAAGCAATTCATTTTCAACTTCAAGCTTTGTCTTATCTAGCTTATACATGCTAATATCCTTTAATAAAGAGGGACATGAAAGACAATCAATTTTTTCAGGCAAGCTAGCTTTCTCCTTATTTAACATGTCAATTGTAGCGTTACATGCAACAATTTCAGTTTTCAGTTTTTCAATTTCCTAAGACATGTCATACTCAGATTGTTGCATATCAAAGTTATCGTTCCTATAACCATCCACATCAGCTTCTAGCTCATTAATAGTATTTTGCATTCCTTTCAAGATTTCTAATAATTCAGCTTTAGTGGGAAATCCTACCTCATTGTGTTTGGCCATTAATGCCATGCAGGAGTGCGCTTCATGTTCCTCATCCTCCTCCTCAGCTTCGCTATCCATGTCCCACGTCAGCACTTTCGTTTTTCCTTTTGCGACTTGAGCTGTGTGTTGTTGTGGGCAATCTTTTATGTGGTGCCCTTTCTTCCTGCATTTAAAACATTCGCTTCTATTAATAGCTTTCTGATCATAGCTTCTATTAATAGCTTTCTGATCATAGGAATTTCTAACAAAATTAGAATTATTAGAACGAATGAACCCTTTTCCCATCTCAGCTCTTCCTTGATCAGTCTGAATGTATCTCCTGAAGTTTCTGACCATTAAAGCTTGCTCTTCATCAAGATCGTCATCGTTAGCTTGAAGAGCTAATGGAGTGGAAGCTTTGGTCTTCTCTTCAGGTTTCTCTTTGGCTTCTATACTCTGTAACTCAAGCTCGTGTGACATTAGGTTTCCTATCAAGTCCTCCACTTTCATTGTTGACAAGTCCTTAGCTTCTTGAATAGCGGTGACTTTAGGCCTGAACGAGCTTGGTAGCGCCCTTAAGATCTTTCGTACCTGTTCATGGCTAGAGTATGGCTTACCGAGGGAACTGGATTTGTAGACAATGTCCGTGAACCTCGCAAACATCTCTTTCACAGATTCTGTTGGTAGCATGCGGAAGCTTTCATATTCAGTGCTCAGCAACGCAAGTCTAGATTCCTTTACTTGCGATGTTCCCTCGTGTGTCACCTCCAGAGTATGCCAGTTTTCCTGTGCAGTTAGACAATGTGAGATACGATTAAACTCAGATTTATCAAGAGAACATATAAGCGCATTCATAGCTTTACCATTAAGAGTATAACGTTTCTTATCAGCTAAATCCCACTTGTCTTTAGGCTTAATCATAACAGTGTCTTCAATTTTAATAGTGGGTAGACTATAACCATTTTCAACAATATCCCACACATCATAATCTACAGACACTAGATAGATTTTCATCCTAGCCTTCCAATATGCAAAGTCTACACCGTTAAACTTAGGGGGATGGGCAATAGACTGACCTTCAGCAAAAGCACAATCAGATATATTCATTGTCATCTAAAAATCTAGACTAGATCCTCTAAACTGGCTCTGATATCACTTGTTGGATCTGGATCGTAGCCTAGAGGGGGGGGGGGGAGGGTGAATAGGCTAATAAAAATATTCGTGCAACCCACGAACAATCCCACGCAGTTATAGGCACAGACATGGCAATAAAATAGCAATCACAGAATACCCACAGATATACCCTGGTTCGGTCGTCCCCACGACCTACTCCAGCCCCCGAAAGCAACTACTAGATAGATATGTAATCAAGTACAGCTACAATGAGTCAAGATCCCAAATCTACTCTCACCTAGCTCTTACGCACACCACGTGCTCTACACTATCAATCTAGTCAGATGCTCTCCCTCCGTGACGACTCCCAAAGTCGTCAGGTCCCCAAAAGGTAAACACAAAAGGTAAAGTTTCCCCTACGAGGATCTAACACAACAACTACACAAAATAATGATAAATAGAGTTTAGGAATCTCAGTTTGTGTAGCGGCGATGTCCTCGTCAATCAGCACAGGTCAGATTTCGTCTGACGTAGATGTAGTCTCTGATGTCCCCTCAATAGTTCAGCTTCCCTCTTGATGAAACTTGTGCACTCCACCAAAAATTGGAACCTCAAAAAAACGTGCGCAAGATGAAAGCTCCCCAAATTTCTTTCGGCTGCCGGTGTCTTTCAAAACAATCCTGTATGAAATTAAATCCAACCAAGTGATTGAAAATCTATGCGGCTCTTCTCTCGGGAATTAACGCAGATGATCTTTTCCCTCTTATCAAAGAAATCGGCAGTAGCACATGGGTAGAGATTTCGGCCTCTCTCTGCTTGGGGATAGTGCAGCTCTTCAATTTAGTCCCACCTGTGATTAAGAAGAAGGGTAAAAGAGATAATTAAATATTAATTAACTAGCAAGTCCTCTCTCCCTCTTCCCCTTAATCCTTGATTCCTTTGTTTGCTGTCAACTTGCTTTCATTTGTATCAACAATATTCAATCACCATACAACTTTGCAAGATCCCCTTTTGGAACTTGTGTAGCCTCTTTGACCTTGGAACTTGATGATGGAACCTTGTGCTTGAAGGTCAAGAATTGCGGCTCTCCAAAAAAAATTTCGGCACCTCCTGTATCTTTTTTTGGCCGGCTCACCTAAAAAAAATTGATGCGCCCTATTTGTAGAGGAGTTCTCCTTTTGAAATTGGCTGCCCTTGAGATTCTTTTGTTTTACGGCCGGCTTCCTGGGGATTCATTAGGGTATTTTGATTTGAGAGGTTTTTCAACAGGGGATTGCATCAAGCACATTGACTTTGACCGAAGAAAAAAAATGGGAAATGATGCAAGCCCTGTTGATTTGTTTTTATAAGATTCGGCTCACCCTATGAAATTGCGTTTGGGTCTTTTTATCAATGCGGCTGAGGTATTTTTCCTTGGAGAAATTGTTTTTGACCCCCGCTCTTAGGGTTTTGGATGATTGGTTTAAATAGAGATATACTGGGGTATCTTTGGTGCGGCTACCCTAGAAAATAGGAAATGATGCAATCCCTAATTGGTGTAAAATATTGAATAAGATTTGCTCTTATCTCCCCTTCATATTTGACCAAATCTTCCTTGCTATGTGAATGGCTCTTTGACCGAGTCATCGAGGAGTGTGTATAGCAATTTGTCCAACACATTGACTTACGTCCTCGTTTCGGTATTTACATCCTCGCCATTCCTGCAAATACTTAACACACACATCAGATCGTTCACAACTGTTTGTCATCATCAAACTATAAATCCTAGATCGTTGTATCCAACAGGTGGCCCCTTTGTTTTACGGCTGACGACCGAGTTGGTCATTCAAAAGCTAGGGGGTGGCCCCTTCTTCTTACGGTCGATGACTAGGATGTGTCATTCGGTTGCAAGGGGCATGGCCCCTTCGTATTACGACCGACGACTGGGAAGTGTCGTTTGGTTTCGAGGGACATGGCATCTTCGTCTTATGACCGACAACTGAGTTGAGTCATTCAGTTACGAGGGGGTGGTCACTTCGTATTACACCCGACGACCAAGAAATTTAGTTCGGTTGCGAGGGACATGGCCCCTTCGTCTTACGGTCGACGACAGAGTTGGGTCGTTCAGTTGCAAGGGGGTGGCTTCTTCGTCTTACAGTTGACGACCAAGAAGTGTCGTTCGGTTGCAAGGGGCATGACCCCTTTGTATTACGATCGACGACTAGGAAGTGTCATTTGGTTGCGAGGGGCATGTCCCCTTCATCTTACGGTCGACGACGAAGTTGGGTCATTCAGTTGTGGTGGCCCCTTCGTCTTACAGATGACGACCGAGTAGTGTCGTTCGGTTGCAAGGGGCATAACCCCTACATCTTACGACCAATGACTTGGAAGTTGACGTGCGTTTATATTTCATATATTTACGCGCGTTTTCTTCCATGTTTTTCCGTATTTACCGCCGTCTTTTATTCGTTTTCTCGTGTTTTCTCGTGTTTTCTTGTTTTCTTTCACTTTTCCGTATTTTCCATGTTTTGCAGGAGTTTGCTGGCATTTGGGGCGCAAAACGATGATATCATATGTCTCCGAAGCAACGGGAGGAGTCACACGTGATCCAGGGGGTCAAACGACGAAGATTACATCTTTCAGCCCCTCACCCGGTCGGTTGGTCATCTCCAACCGATCGGGTGATGCACGCATGCACCACCCGGACGCAGCTTGGAGCCCCCGAGAAGTCACCCGGTCGGTTCAGTGACCGGGTCAAAAAGCTCAAAGTCTCAGGAATTCGGAGCTCAATTTCCAACCGATAGGGTGACCTTCACCCGATCGGTTCACCTGTAGCTGAATTTCAACAGCCAAGACTCGAAGCTCCAACCGGTCTCCTCACCCGGCCCGCACCAAGATCCAACCGGTCGGCACCAAGATCCAACCGACCGTACCAAGATCCAACCGACCGGTTCATACTGACCGGGTGAAACCCCCGCATCGCGCTGTAATTTTGTGAAGCGGCTCACCCGACCGGTTGACTTGTCAACCGATCGGGTGATGTCGTTTTCTATAAATAGAACCCTAGGTTTCCCAGATTCGGGAGTTGGTTATTTTTTACTGTTTTCTTCATTTTGTGACGGCTGTAATTTTTCTGTTTTTGTAAGTTTTCGGATCTTTGTTAAACTTTAGTATTATCTTAATTGCTTTACTACCTTCGCATTCCTATCGTCTGATTATGATTTTAATGGTTCATTTTCGTTTAGATCGCTTTTTAATGAATATTTGTGAGTAGTTCCCAAATCTGGGATTTTGGAGGAAACCCCTTCGGGGGCTCTTCCCGATGCATCCATAGGGTTAGGAAATCGATACGGATTAGGAATCTAACGGTTACGTGGGGTGTTTTATTGTCATCGGCGGGAAAAAGACCGTCTTTGACCGTTGGGCCAAGGGGGAATAAACTTGGCGGTTGACTCCCTAGCCATAGCTCACGCCCTTAGCGTAGACGTCGAATCCTAGTGTGCGGGAGCGGCAGGATGAGACGTTGGGAGTTATCGTTGCGAGCTTAGTGCTCCCGGAGTCGATCAGTGTTAATGGACACGGGAGTGCCCACTGATCGAACCCGGGAAGTCCGGCGTATCATCCTGGGCACCGACCGGAATATCGGGCCCATGGGATGCCGGTACCACTTTCAGAGGCAACGTCTCACCTTTAGACCCTAATTCCGATCGCTATCCTACCCGTAGGCTGTATCGGCGAGAGTCGCTCGTTGGAGTGGAAACCAAAGTCCCGGGTTTATTTTCTTATTGTTCATACCTTGCATTCCTTTACCGTGACAACCCATCAACCGATCAGGGCTAGCTCGCCCACGGGGTGATTTCGGTCCTCCTTGACACAAGCATATCCTAGCCTCCCTGTGTTTGACCCCCAAGCCACACTACAACACCGTGCGCTTGCGGTTACAAATATCTAAACCCTCAAGCGGGTCCCCGGCCATCTGCGGCTCGCAAACCGGGGGCACGTCAAGTTTATGGCGCCGTTGCCGGGGAGGCAACGTGCTTGTTATTTTAGGATCTCTTGAACCCTAGTGTCTAGCTCTTATCCCTACCTCGCGATAATTTTTGCATTCTTCTTTTTCCTTTTTATTTTCTTCTTTTTATTTCTTATCTTATCTGTCTCTCTCCCACTTGTCGCTTCACGGGTGTTTGTTGTTTTTCATGCGCAGGAGTTCAAGAAGTCTCGACGACTTGATCCCCGTTGATCCAGAGATTAACGCCACCCTTAGGATTTTGGCCGCCGAGAAGCGAAGAAGAGAGGATCCTGAAGCCATGGAGGAGAACACCCCGCCTCGCAAGTCCCTGTTGGAGTACTCGATGCCATCTATCGAGTCCACTTCCGCCATCCGTCCTCCAGCTATTACGGCCCAAAGCTTCAAGCTAAAGCTGTCTTTGGTGACATGGATCCAGCAGGATTAGTTTTCGGGTGCACCCATGGAGAGCCCGATCGAGCATCTAGACTCCTTCTTGGAGAAATGTGACACCTTCCGGATTAACGGTGTCACAACTGAGGCGATCCGACTGAAGCTGTTCCCCTTCTCCTTGCGAGACAAGGCCAAGCTGTGGCTTAGGGGGAAGGACCCAAATACATTCAACACCTGGAAGAAGCTCTCCAATGCTTTCCTGACAAAGTTCTTTCCTCCGGGGAAGACCATGAAGCTGAGGAGTGAGATCTCCTCCTTCTCCCAGGCCAGCCACGAGTCCTTGCATGAGGCTTGGACAAGATACAAGGAGATGCAGAGAAGATGTCTCCACCATGAGCTCCCCAAATGGCAGATTATAAATCTGTTTTATAATGGGATGATGGACGATTTAAAGTCTTCCATGGACGCCGCGGCTGGAGGGTCCTTCATGTCAAGAAGTGAAGAAGATGCCGGGCAAATTTTGGAAAATATGGCATCCAACAATGAACGATGGTGTGACGAGAGAGCCACACCAAGGTCTGGGGGCATCAATAGAGTGGAAGACGTCGAAAAATTGTCAAGCAAATTTGACTTGCTATCGACCCAGATCTCCGCATTGATGGTAGGCACCGGTGGCGCTGGTACACAACAGATTGCTGCGGTAGAATCCGAAGTTTTTGGGGAATTCGACAGTGGTGACGTCTCACCACCGTTGGATCAGGCGAGCGCATTGTTTTACAATCCTACGGGGAATGCACCATTTCCACCATGGACCAACTCAAACCCGGCCTACTCTCCCAACAACCGGAATCATCCGAACCTTAGCTACCGGGCACCCTACCAACAACCGGCTCAGCAACAACAGCAGATATATTAGCCGGCTAGGCCCCAGCAGCAGTTTCAGCAGCAGCAATATCAGCAACAACCTCCACCACTGTATCAACAATATGCCCCTAAGAATCAGCAGCCCGCCCAGAAGCAATACGACCAACAGAGGGCCATTTCTCCGGTTGAGTCCCTCTTCACTCAATACATAGCCAACCAGGAGAAAATCAATCTGAAGCTGGAGATGGGACAAAGAGTACTCACAGATCAGGTGACCCAGCTGGGGTTGCAAGTGGCGAACCTGCAAAGACCTCAGAATTTATTACCGCCACAACCTGAGGTGAATCCTAGGGGGGTAAATCAGACCTTGGCACTCACACATGAACATGAAAACGTGTCCGCCATCGTCTTGAGGAGCAGGACACAAATTCCTACTAGTGCGCCGCCCAAAGAACCGGAAGCACCACTGGCCGTCGAGCAGCCAATTGAAAAAGCTAATGACGACAGTGCCCCGTCGCCAAAAATTGTGGCTCCGGAGGGAACCCCCGAAGAAGAGAAGAAGAAAGAGGAAGGGAATTTGAAGGTATTCAAGCCCGTTGTGCCTTTCCCGCAACGGCTTGCCAAAGCCAAAATCGATGAGAAGTATGGCAAATTCTTTGCCCTGGTGAAAGATATGAGTTTGCAAATCCCCTTCCTCGAGGCCATAGAGACGATCCCCTCCTATGCTAAATTCTTGAAAGACTTGGTGACACGGGGATCTAGAAAAGAAAAGGTCGTGTTAACGGCGGAGTGCAGTGCACTCATTCAGCGTGCAAATCTGCCCAAGCTCAAGGATCCAGGAAGTTTCTCCATCCCTTGCTCTATCGGGGAAGTGCAAATCCATAGGGCGCTTGTCGATCTTGGTGCGAGCGTCAGTTTAATGCCCCTATCGGTGTACAAGAGAATAGGGATGGGAGACTTAGAGCCCACCGGCATGACATTACAGCTTGCTGACCGTTCGGTCAAGTATCCGGTGGGAGTAGTGGACGACCTCCCAGTCGATGTGAAAGGGGTGCATGTTCCAGTCGATTTTGTGGTGATGGACATGCCGGAAGATAAGCATACCCCAATTATTCTTGGACGACCCTTTATGGCAACCGCCGGAGTGTTGATAGACGTAAAGAACGGGAAGCTTTCCCTGAATGTGGGCCAAGAAAGTGTCGAATTTGACTTGGGCTTGTCGATGAAACATCCGAACCCCCCGGACGATCCTAGTATCAATGTGTTGGAGAATGAAGAAGAAAGAGCTATTGAAACGAGTGCATGGGAAGTGCTCTCGAGGAATCCCTCCGATAGCTTGGGGGACCTTGGAGAGCAAGTTAGCTCCCCTAAGAATGGAGTGTCTAATGATGCGGTCGCACGACATGTGATCCCTCCCGGATTCCCTAAGTCTCCTCCCACGAGGAGAAAAGGAAAAGAACCCATGGACCTCACTGGCGATGAGGTCCGGATCCTGAAAAAGATGGCGGTGGACGCCAATTTGAGGGAGAAGCCCCCAGATCCTGTGAACAAAGGGAGGGTAGTCGAGCAAATCTTTTTACAGCCGCTGACTACACCAATAGCCACAACTTCTGGAGCTGAAGAGATGCCGGATTTTGGGCATCACCCGTATCACCCACCATGAAAATCATCAATGGGCGTCGAGCTAAACGACGTTAAACAAAAGCACTTGATGGGAGGCAACCCATGTTCTAGAATTTTGCTTCGCTTTTTAGGACTTTTTTCTACTTTATTTTTATCTATTTTTGTTATTAAATCCAGCCGAAACAGCTTCCGTGAAGGAACTTAGGCGATTTTTGGGTTTTTGCAGAAAACAAGGCCTCAACCGACCGGGTGATAACTCACCCGATCGGTTGGGATGTATCAGCTAACAGTCGTGTCTGTCACAAAATGAACCGACCGGGTGAAGAAGGAAGTGACCGGGTGAGCAGACCGGGTGACCTGGGGGAGACTCTCGGGAAAATTTCAGTATTAACGAACCGACCGGGTGATAATATGCCAGACCGATTGAGGGACCGGGTGAAAAACTCAGAGTTCTCGGGAAAGTGTATGGAGCGGCGAACCGATCGGTTGAGTTCTCAACTGATCGGGTCGCCTGTAGCGCTTCTTCAGCAACAAATTTTCGACCTAATGTCAACCGATCGGGTGAAAACTCACCCGACCGGGTCGACTTAAAACCTATAAATAACCCCCCGACCACCCGCTCACAAACCCTCGCCCGATCCCCTCTACTCGCCGTCGTTTCGTCTCCTCCAGCCACCCGACTGCAAAAATCTCTCTCCCACAACCTCAAACCCTCCATCAATCTCTCTCTCCACCTCCCCCTTGCATTTCTCCATCTCTTCCTCTCTCCCCCTCTCCTATTTCCTAATTTTCTAGCCCTAATTCCCAACACCCACCCCCACCTTCGAATTTTTCGTTGAAGAAGAGTGCCGCGGCTCCACATTTCCCCAATTGCACGGCATTGGGTCATCTACAAGCAGGGAGCTCTATTTGATACGGGGTAACTTCGTTTCACTTCTCGAATTTCGATTTTTACCCTACTATTTGATTTGCTTGGTTTTTGGGTGTGTGCACTTTAATACTATTTTGAACCCATTTGCATCGTCCACACACACATGGCCCGAGAGAGGGATAAAGGAAAAGGTATCTTGCGTGAGGAGGAACCGTCTCGTAAGAGACAGAAACAAACACGTCCTCCTCACCGCACACGTGAGCTGACACTTGTCCCTCCCCCGCCTATCATTCCCCCTGTGGACCCCATGTTGGGCCCGCATGGATACATATTTAGGAACCAGGAGCAGAAAGACTTCTACCACAGACTTGACACTCGGGGGCATTTATCAACCAAGTTTGCCCACTCCCAATCACTCGTCGACCTTGGTGTATTCATCGAGGTCGAGACTCTTTTTGCTAATCTAGGTTGGTTAGCCTTCCTTAATGCCTCTGCGGTATCTTACCCGTCACTCACCCTAGAATTCCTTTCCTCCCTCGTTTGTGAGTCGGGGTCGACCGTCACTTTTCGGGTGCGTAACCAAACCATTCGCACAAACCTAGACACCATCTACGATATATTTGGTTTCCCTATTCTAGGGAATGACACTATCTGTCACTACGGATATCCCCCGGAATTTGACGTCGATAATTTCTGGTTTCGTCTCCCCATACTCCGCCGATATCCCCGGGGGAAAGCCAAGGCCTCCTCCATCATCCATCCCATATTTTGTCTGGCCCATAGGATCATATCATCTGCATTTTTCCCACGGGATGAGTCAGGCACCGTGACTATCCCTGATCTTTTTATTCTCTGGGCCATGACTTTCCCCTTTGTTCGTGATGATGATGGAGTTAGTTTCAGGGCCCCGGTTGTCCCTGTCCATGCTGGTGATTGGCTTGTTTACAAGCTTCTCGAGATTAGCAGGGCCGGGAAGGGCAAAATCTGATGTGGGGGCATTATCACTATCATTGTTTCTTACCCCCCGTTCAATATCCATATCCCCCGTGGTCTTCCTATTGCCGCAGGACCCTCACGTCTAGATCTTGATGTCCTGCGGCACATTCACATGATTAAGCCCCGCCCCGACGGTCGTTTCGAATTCAATTACGGCCACCCCCTCGCCCCTACACTATTCTCCCCAACCCCGTTCGCATGACTATGGCTATCGTGGCGGATTGGACTTTTCTGCCCGACCCTGAGTTCTTTGAGGGGTTGCACCTTCCTTTCCTTCCCCCTGACGCGCGTAGGCCTCCTTCCCCTTCCGCCCACTTAGGCGAGCAGGATATTCCTGCGTCTTGGGGAGATATGGGGGCTGGCCAGAGTCGTCCTGTTTCTGTTCCGGGCCCCATCACTTCTGAGCACCTCTTAGCGGTCATTTCTGGCCTCGTCTCCTGTGCCGGCATGACCACCGCTGCCGGCACCACTTCCACCTTACCTGCCGGCACCACTTCTGCCTCACGTCAGTCCACATCCTTTAGTCGTCGCTAGGTCTCTGCCCGTCTTGGTCTTGAAAGGGAGGTCACCGCCCTCCGTGATCTCGCCATGTCCTCTGCCTCCTCGGACCCATCACCGTCCTCCTTTCTCACTCACCCACGTTTCCTCGCACTTGAGAGGAACGTGGCCGCCATTCTTCACCTTCTCACTCACATCCACGGTCCACCTCCACCTTCACCACCTCGACGATCTTCTCCTCCACCCTCCCACACATCCCCACATCCATCACCTCCCCCACCACATTCTTCTCCTCCCTCATCTATTCCCATCCCGGTATCCACTTCCCCCCTCCCGACCACTTCCATCGCACCCACACTACCTCCTCCCTCCTCCTCCATCACTTCATATATGCGTCGGAGGAAATTGCCGGTGCGCTCCAAATCTCTCCCACCACCACCCACTACCGTCACCATCACATCTTCTCCTCCCATTTCTATTCCTTTCACCACCGCCTTGATCACCGTCCTACCACCACCACCCACCTCCACCGACACTCCTCCCATCGTTCACACCACCGCTGCACCTATTCCTCCACCTCTCTCCCCACTTCTCCGCACACCCCCAGCCTCCCCCGACCACCCAACCACACCCTCTTCCGAGGAGGGCGAGGATTCGCCTTCTCCTGATTTTTGATTGCACTTTGTTTGTTTTTTTGACTCCCCCTTGCATATTTCTGCATTTCACGATCACATTTTATTTGCTAGCACTGTCATGTCTAGCTTGGGGGACGTCTAATTTGGTGTGTTGTCGTGTTTTGTTTTTTCTTATTTTTGTGTGTGTGCTTGTTTTTCCCCTTTTGAGTGTTGTGTTATGTGGTTTTATTTCTATTTTCGTGTCATGTGGTTTGATTTTGATTTTTCTTTATTTTATTTTCAGTTTCATCTCTGTGTTTTCCTCGTTTTCATTTCTTTGTGTGTCGGTACATATTCCCCCCATCTTCATTGCCCTCCCGCACTCACTCATATTGCATTGAGGGCAATGCAAGCTTCAGCTTGGGGGAGTCGCACTGTGTGCGCCATTTGAGTCTTTCTTTTTCGTTTTTGTGTCGTTTTCATCGTGTTTTTATTTTTTCTTTTTTTCTTCTCTTCTTTTTATCTCTTTCTCCTAGAGATGAACCCTATGATGAATCGCCACAAAATCACACACACCTAGCATGGCATCGATAATCACATTCACTAACCCTAGGATTTCGAGTTCTCTTGCAGTTCACGCATCGTGGGTCCTCTTAGTTTTTTGTGAGTCGTGTGTCGTGCCAATCTGTTTGGTGTGCTTCTACTTTGTGATTTTACTTTATATACCTGTCCAGGAATGACCCCTAGATTATCATGCTTCGATTTGAATATGCGGTATTTATTTCCCCCGTCTGCTTCTGCATGCTATATATATATATATAGTGTACTTCATTTCGCATGTGTCGGGATTCCACAATTAAGGACTAGGATAACCCATTTAGCCTATGCTCTATTTAGCGAGAATAGTTTCCTTTGCCCAAGTGTTTAGATTCCGACTTCTTTTTTGTTTTACTTGGTGCAAATCCCTTCGTCGTGTACCATTCTCCCACTTGGGAGAGTACACATGTGTATAACCAAAAACCCAAAAATCCAAAAAAAGAGAAAAGAAAAGAAAAGAAAAATTTTGTATAGCCAAAAAGCCAAAAAAAATACAAATGCCCAAAACCCAAAAAAATTCCAGTGTGAAAATTTTTTCCTACTTACCGAGAATAAACGGAAGGCGAGAATTTGCACCGAGTGTTCTACTCCACATCATCTCAACCCCCATCGTTTTCGAAAACACTTGGCTTATGAACTTTTTAGCTAGTATCTAGGCTATAGTGGTGTGATTTCCTTAACCCTAGTTGTGGAGTCCCCGATGCATGATACGCTTCTATTCTTATACTCTTCTCATGCATGCTTGAACTAATATTCACCGCAATTTCATATTCGAATCGGTATTTGGGTCGTTTCCTGGGTCTGTGTATATCGAGCTTTATTGCACATCGTAGATAGCGACACCGACTGCTAGCGTACGACCACACTCACTCGCGCTTCACCGCGTGGGCCCACGGCACTTATTTGGACTCGTATTCCTAGGTTTAGTGATGTGATTTGGCGTTTGCTTGCTTGGTGTGCCGTTTTTGATTTTGTTGGCTCTGACGGACGATCTAGGATATAGAGTTTTCTTTTTCTCTCTCTCTCTCTCTATTTTTCCCCTCCGAGCTCCTACTCTCACTCGTCTTCCTTGAGGACGAGGAAGAGTTCAGCTTGGGGGATTTTGACGTGCGTTTATATTTCATATATTTACGCGCGTTTTCTTCCATGTTTTTCTGTATTTACCGCCGTCTTTTATTCGTTTTCTCGTGTTTTCTTGTATTTTCTTGTTTTCTTTCACTTTTCCGTATTTTCCGTGTTTTGCAGGAGTTTGCTGGCATTTGGGGCGCAAAACGATGATATCATGTGTCCCCGGAGCAACGGGAGGAGTCACGCGTGGTCCAGGGGGTCAAACGACGAAGATTACATCTTTCAGCCCCTCACCCGGTCGGTTGGTCATCTCCAACCGATCGGGTGATGCACGCGTGCACCACCCGGACGCAGCTTGGAGCCCCCGAGAAGTCACCCGGTCGGTCAAAAGCTCAAAGTCTCTGGAATTTGGAGCTCAATTTCCAACCGATAGGGTGACCTTCACCCGATTGGTTCACCTGTAGCTGAATTTCAACGGCCAAGACTCGAAGCTCCAACCGGTCTTCTCACCCGGCCCGCACTAAGATCCAACCAGTCGGCACCAAGATCCAACCGACCGTACCAAGATCCAACCGACCGGTTCATACTAACCGGGTGAAACCCCCGCATCGCGCTGTAATTTTGTGAAGCGGCTCACCCGACCGGTTGACTTGTCAACCGATCGGGTGATGTCATTTTCTATAAATAGAACCCTAGGTTTCCCAGATTCGGGAGTTGGTTATTTTTTACTGTTTTCTTCATTTTGTGACGGCTGTAATTTTCCTGTTTTTGTAAGCTTTCGGATATTTGTAAAACTTTAGTATTATCTTAATTGCTCTACTACCTTCGCATTCCTATCGTCTGATTATGATTTTAATGGTTCATTTTCGTTTAGATCGCTTTTTAATGAATATTTGTGAGTAGTTCCCAAATCTGGGATTTTGGCGGAAACCCCTTCGGGGGCTCTTCCCGATGCATCCATAGGGTTAGGAAATCGATAGGGATTAGGAATCTAACGGTTACGCGGGGTGTTTTATTGTCATCGACGGGAAAAAGACCGCCTTTGACCGTTGGGCCAAGGGGGAATAAACTTGGCGGTTGACTCCCTAGCCATAGCTCACGCCCTTAGCGTAGAAGCCGAATCCTAGCGCGCGGGAGCGGCAGGATGAGACGTTGGGAGTTATCGTTGCGAGCTTAGTGCTCACGGAATCGATCAGTGTTAATGGACACGGGAGTGCCCACTGATCGAACCCGGGAAGTCCGGTGTATCATCCTGGGCACCGACCGGAATATCGGGCCCATGGGATGCCGGTACCACTTTCAGAGGCAACGTCTCACCATTAGACCCTAATTCCGATCGCCATCCTACCCGTAAGCCGTATCGGCGAGAGTCGCTCGTTGGAGTGGAAACCAAAGTCCCGGGTTTATTTTCTTATTGTTCATACCTTGCATTCCTTTACCGTGACAACCCATCAACCGATCCGGGCTAGCTCCCCCACGGGGTGATTTCGGTCCTCCTTGACACAAGCACATCCTAGCCTCCCTGTGTTCGACCCCCAAGCCACACTACAACACCGTGCGCTTGCGGTTACAAATATCTAAACCCTCACGTGGGTCCCCCGGCCATTTGCGGCTCGCAAACCGGGGGCACGTCAGAAGTGTCGTTCAGTTGCAAGGGACATTGCCCCTTCATCTTACGGTCGACTACGGAGTTGGTTCGTTCAGTTACGAGGGGGTGGTCCCTTCGTCTTACAGCTGAAGACCAAGAAGTGTCATTCGATTGCGAGGGGTATGGCCCCTTCGTCTTATGGCCGACGACTAGGAAGTGTCGTTCGGTTGCGAGGGGCATGGCCCCCATCTTACAGGCAACGAATAAGAAGTGCCATTTTGGTTACGAGGGGCATGGCACATTCGTCAAGGGGCATGGCACATTCATCTTACGGCTAACGACGGAGTTGGGTCGTTCAGTTGCAAGTGGGTGATCCCTTCGTCTTACGGCTGACGAACGAAATGTATCGTTTGGTTGCAAGGGGACATGTCCCCTTCGTCTTATAGTTGATGACTTGGATGGTCCTACTTCCTCAAGACTTCATGAGCAGGGAGAATTTTGGTCCATCGAAACTTTTTCTAGCGATTGGATCCTTTGTGAGAAGAAAGTTTCCGAAAATTAATCGAGCATTGGATGGAATAAATCTCTCGAGAAAAATTGTATATGTCATATTGAGAAAGTTTATTTTGAGGAAAAATAAACTTTTTTCATTTGGAAAGCTTAAACATTCGGATAACAAAGAAAAAGCGTACATGCATGTTTATTTCTTTCGGAGTTGTTTTCACCCAATGCTGTTTGATTTTTGTCCGAGAGCTCTAATCGACCACCTTGGTGACTAACGACCTTATTATCGGCCCGTTGGCCTTCTGCTTTGAGTCTCCCTCTTTGGTTTGTGGGTCGTCACCAGATTTCTTTAGATGATCACGTTTCTCCAAGGCATCAATATCTTTCTTCAGAGTCCAACAATCATCGGTGTCATGCCCATGTTCATTGTGGTACCTGCAGAATTTGAGGTCATCTCTTTTTTCATACATGTTCTTTTTAACTGGTTCATTGATGAGTCCTTCCCATTGGGCATATGCCAGGACTTCTGACATTGGGGCATTCATCCTGATATGAGCATCCTTAGCAAAACGTTCCTTGCTTTTAAGACTCGTGTCCCTTTGCCTTCGATCTCGTGGTTCCTGACGTGGGTTCCCTTGGGGACGTGCATCTTACCTTGTTTCCTCGTGACTCTTAGGAGCGTCTTTCTTTGCAGCAACGAGTGCCTCATCCAAAGCCATGACTCGATCCATCACGATTAATAGCTTCTCGATATTGTTCGATGGGAATTGATGTAAGGATTGAAGGGTTTTGACAGACCCTCAGGGCTCAGATCTGTGCTCGTCCTAAGCTGGACAGACAACGAAGGGGAAATCATGCACAGCGGAAATACGAAAACTATGCTAAACATTTTAGTGAGCCCTAAGGCGAGCCAGAACCTCGCCAAGATCTTTGCCGGGTGGATCTGACTACCCCAAGATGGATCTAGCCTACTGCGACATTATTAAAATAATTATTCTATAAAGCTACTAATTGACATACCCGAAATCTTGGCCTTGGGACATGCAAGATGTATCACACCACCTTCTTTCTCTCCTCGTACTCGAGCTGCCTTACATCCTCGAACAAATCTACCCGAGCCGCCTCTGAGCCGATCACTTGACGAAGAAAGTTTCACTTGAGCAGATCTGCGTCAAAGACGCCTGGATCCGATCCAAACCTCCTCGTACTCTTGCCAGGACCCGACGGGAGGATAGGAAGAAAAAGAGGAGAGGAATATTTAAGTTCACGATCGAGCGTTCTCAAAAGTTAGGAGCTTCTCGAATCGATCACTTGGTGTATTCTAAACAAAAAGGGGACACCCCTATTTATATAGGGAGTCGGCTCCTCCTTTTACGTCATGAGCAATGTGGGACAAAGTTAAATGAAGATGGATTTAATTAAGTTAATGAAGTTAGTAAGCCTTTCTCAAAGGCCTAACTTCAACGAATTAAATCTCTTCAACCATTAAACTTCAGAAACCATACAAGCTATCATTTCGAAGAGCTTTGAATGGTGAATGCGTAGAAACAAACGGCGAGTCAATCCGACATCGTTTAACCCCTCAAACATCGTCTCAAAGTTACAAAAAAAACCACAAAAACACATAAGTCCTAGCCGCCAAAAATCTCACTAAACCCTAGGGCTTAGTGGGCCCGCGCGTGCAGCGTGCAATGCACGTGCTTCGAGGCGCGTACATTGCACGTGCCTCTAAGGCGCTGGCAGGTCCGCTCACTGCTGCGGGTGCCCGCCCGCATGAGCGGACGTGCCTGTCACCCGCCCGCTCAACGGGCGGGCTTGGGCTCTGCCCGCATAGCGGGCGGGCCCAGCTCGCTAGCTGGCCTGACCCCCCCACTGGGCGGGTCAGAGCCCGCCCCGCTTGGGATGGGTGCCCAAGCCCGTTTAGGCTTGGGCGCCCACCCCAAGTGGGCTGGTTCCCTTTGAATTTTGGCTAGGGTCAACCCAACCTATTTGGGCTGACCCCCTTGTGCTGGTTTCAGTCCAAACTGTTTGGGCTGACTGTTTTGGCTCTAACTTGTGTATTTGGACTCTGTTTTTGACGCGGTTTGAAACTGCGTTTAGACCGGGACGATCACGTCATCTAGGTAACTTTTCCAACGCATTTATTCCAATAAATATTGTCATAAATAATTCACGAAACATTTAATCTAGTTTGCATCACATGCAAAATTTGTTCCCTATTAAACTTGAACTCACAACTAACTTGTGGACTTAAGTATTCCATTTCATTGAATGAATTCCTTTTAATGTTATTCCTATTACTAAGACGTGGGTACTACTCGGTGTTAGACCATACAGCCTGACCCTACTACATGTTGGGGCTCAAAACCCCTAGACGACGGTAACCACGAGTAGCATGCGTCGTCCCTGTTTCAGAATCATACTTGCGTGATCGACCTATTGACGAACATGTCGTCGGGATCACTCTGACTGTGTCAGTGATGAATTCCGCAGTTTTAGTCCCTTCGTCAAGACTGTGTCTCTGCATGGCCTAGGGTATGGTTTACCGTCAACCCTACTAGCCAGCATCGGTCAGTATACAGCAGTCTTTGTCGTATTCATGTTGTACATCCTACAACATACCCCGGCCGAGAATTAACACAAAGACCGTACTGATCCAGTGACACTAACTTCCCTTTAACGAAAGAGACGAATCCCATTTTAGTCATCTACTTCCCTTGTGAGCTTCAGATGTCACCCAACCTAAGATCTTTCAGTAGGCCGAGCCTCGAAGCTAAATCATAGATCTAAGTGACACCATCCATTCACAGGTTCGTACTGATGACTTCAGGTCTTAAGGACTAGCTTGCCTACCATTAATCTAGAGTTATTATTGACAGTCTAGTTAAAGCTTAACCATTTAATACCTCTAAGTTGGTCGTTCAGTGAACTCATTCTCTAATGAGCACCTGTGTCTCGTCTCCGACTTCGCCAAGTCGAATGACTATGAGATCATCATTACCCTAAGGTAAGACAAAGACACAATGGTCTAACCGATGTGTCGATATCCTATTCTCGATACATCTATGACCATGAACCGTTTAAGACTTAAGTTTCTAATCGGTCACTAACTTCTCATAATCGAGATCTACATCTGGATACGTAATGACCTGACTATAAGTCTAAGGAAATTATCTAAGTATATGATTCTACAAATTCATACTTAGGATAATTAATACCATATAATTATTAGAACGAGATGATTATCTTAGGATAAATGCCTCAAGGGCATATGTCTTCCTACATCTCCCACTTGCACTTAGGCTATTTATATCGGTATCTCATACCACTATAGCATATCAGTCAATTTAAGCTCATACAATATGATGCAGTGTTAGTCGTTTCTACAAGTCAGTCATGGCTCATTCCAATTATTTTTGTGTCAATTATGTCTAGTACATAAGTGACGCCATAAGTCTCATATGCTTGACACAATCAACACCATTTTGATTTAATGTCACATATAGACGATTTAATAAGTTGGAAACCATTTACTTAGTCCAAGACGGAACTAAGTTATATAGCCAGCCCCTACTAACTTTGAGAACTATCTGGTTAAATACTTTCACTTAAGTATCTAAATCATATTTAGACTATTTATTAAGTATAACCAGTTCATAAGTGTTGAATATGAATATACCAGTGTCAGGTGGGTTTGACAAATAAGTCATATATAGACCCGTTTATAGGAGTCTTGCTACATTTAATCCTTTTCTTTTAAAGTATCAAATGTAGTTTAACTAAGAATTAATCTTTAATTGTGTGTAATTTGGATCATATCCAATTTTACGCTCCTGGAACCTACATGTAACTATTGATTGGATATAATATATCGTCAACTCCAAAACAATCAAATTAAGTCAGAAGTTTTGCATGACAACTCAAGAATTTATGCATACCAACACAGACATTCTTATCCACAACAATCAGCCATTCACAATAAATCGCAATTTTATCAAAGCACATTTTCAAGATATTATTAAACAATGGATTCATTAAAATGAATCAGACTTGTTTATCAAAATATAAACTTTGAGTGATTAACACTCAATCATTGTTTTAAACCAAGCATCGATACATTTTATTCAAAATAAGAAAAATATCGATCGCTTCATCTTCATATCTTCCGAAGTCCTTGTACGGTCCCAGCAGCAATGATTACTCCGATGCCGACTGTCCATTGAACTTCTTCCATCCTCTGCTTCGCTATCAGCCACCTGTATACAATACACATATGTCTTAGTATCTCATACCATGTAACAAAGCATTTATGGAAATTTTATGCTTTATTAAAAAAGAATTTTTGTACATGAGGTAGAGGCATCAGTATGCCCCCTTTTCTTTTCTGCAAGGTACACCTTGCAGTTCCTCTTCCAGTGGCCTACCTTGTGGCAGTGAAAGCATTCGGATTTCGACGGAGCCCCCTCAGTCTTCTTCCCCTTCTTCACCTTGGTTGGTTGTGGGACCTGCCTCTTCTTACCTTTGCCTTTCGGCTGGTCTGAAGAAGCATAGCCACAACCAACACAGTCGGTTTCTTCTCGATCTCCTCAAACTGCCTAAGCATGTTGAGGAGACCAGGAAGATCCATTTCAATACTGTTCATGATGAAACCCGTAATGAATTGTTTGAAGTCTGGGGTTAAAGATTTTAGGATGATGTCCACGGCCATCTCATTGTCGAGGACAAAACCCAACTGGGCAGCATCTTCCATGTACCCGATCATCTTAATGACATGATTTTGCACGGGGCCCGTCTCCATCTTTGCTCCTCAGAGGTTGCTTGTGGCTTCAAACCTGGCAGCTCTTGACCGCTTACCATACAACTCCTCTACATTCAGAAGCATACTTTGAACATCCAAATGTTCGTTCTTCCTTTGCAGCTCGTTGTTCATTGAAGCCAAAGTAAGGCACATGGCCTTTTCAGCATCCCTCTGGTACTGCTTATAGCCTTCCTTCTCTTCGTGAGTTGCATCTTCGTCAGGCTTGTCCTGAGCGTCCTCGAGCAGCATGTATCCTATCCCAGCTAGTGAGAGGACTAACTTAATATTCCTTAGCCAATCTTTATAGTTAGTCCCATCTAGCACCTTCTTTTCAATCATGTACTTCAGAGCCGACTCCATTCTGCATTTAAATAGATATTTAATTAGCATATGTTCGTTGTACAGTTTAAATGGTTTTTATTAAACTATATTCTTCCATTAATTTTAATAATTAAAGCCACAATAATCAACAATTTATTAAAATATTTGTGGGAGATGGATCCGACTACCCCGAGTCTGACAACCTTGAGTGTAGCTTAACAAGTTGTCCGACTCTGCAGTCGGTTGACGAACTCTTCATCAATCATATAAAATATGATTCACTATAAATTTTACCCCTAGTCATTTATGATCATGAGTGTGCTCATCCAAATCACAATGACTAGCCTAGTCAGACCCTCGTTTTTGCGTCTAGCCTGACTTACGCCGCCGCTCGATGTATTCATGACACGTCGATTTGGGTCAGGACTAAACTTACATCAATGGCTCAACTTACGTCGGTGCTTGGTGTATTCACGAAATGACGGTTTGGGTTTAAGTCTAGACTACATCATTGGCTCAACTTATGCCGGCGCTCGGTGTATTTATGACACAACGGTTTGGGTCAAGTAAAGATCTCGTCTATGTATTTAAGAAGTCGGTTTCTATAAGGTTGCCATGTCACATCTTGAGTGTAGCTTAACAACTGGAACACGGTTCCTATAGTTGCCAACTCCTAAAATAAGGAGGGCTACGACTTATCTTGAACAAGATTATTATAGTATTTGACTTAGGTATAGTCGACAGACTTACACAGTCATGATTCGACTCCTTGCGGTCCAGCGGATGTGGCCAGTGAATTGACTAAGCCAGGACCACTTAACCCCTAGTCTAGCTAGGATGATCCAACAAACATAGCCAAGCACATTGACCGACATCATGATCCATTGAAGGAGACTTATCAATCTTATGTTCGTCCATCAACTAAAAAGGCTTTTATTAATACTAGTTAATCCTTATCAACTAGTGGATCCTTAAAATTCGAAATTTTATGGATTTGTTTAGTAGCTTTTATTAGATCCTTATCAACTATAAGGTTTGTTCGTTCATCGTGATACCCTAATCTTTATTGGGATTTTAATAAATCAATTACAACATTTGAAATAGTAATCATTAAAAGAGAATTATTATTGAAACGATTAAAATAATAATCAGCAATTAAAGAAGAATACCCTAATCGGGAATTAGATTTAAATGTTGTAAGTGTTCATTAAAACATAGCATGTCACATTTTATACATTCATCTTATAAATTTTTAATGAATTAATGGCTAACCTAAAGGGGTTCATGAATAATTAATTAATTCATCATGTCCATTAACAATAACCAACTACTTTTATCGTATAAAATAAGGGTTCAAACAATGTGACATTAAAGAAAGAATATACAGGTCAAAAATCTATCATATAAATAATTTAACATGCTCAAATTTAACATTTAAATTAGAAACAATAAGATTTTAAAACAAAAACATTTTATCTAATAAAATGTCGGTTTCATAAAAATCATCAAATAATCTTTAATATAAACCGTGTATTTAAAATCATTAAAACATTTTAAATCCTTTCTAAGATTATATTATCGCATAAAATAATCTTCAAAATATGTTATAATAAGAAATTTAATTTTTAACATCATCTCATGAAATAGAAAAATTTCTTAAAACCTTTCATGCTCTTAAAAAAATATTTTAAAAGAAAAGGTTTCATGCTCATTCTAACATTTATCAAATAAAGTTAAAATCATTATATTCAGATAGTAAGCAATTTTAATAATTAAAATAACATCGCTGCCTAAGATCATGCAAACCTAGGCTCTGATACCAATGAAGGGTTTTGGCAGACCCTCAGGGCTCAGATCTGTGCCTGTTCTAAGCCAAACGGACAACAGAGGGGAAATCATGCACATCGGAAATACGAAAACTATGCTAAACATTTTAGCGAGCCCTGAGGCGAGCCAGAACCTCGCCAAGATCTATGCCAACTTGGGGTGGATGTGACCACCCCAAGATGGATCTAGCATACTGCGACATTATTAAACTAATCATTCTAAAAAGCTACTAACTAACATACACGAAATCTTGGCCTTGGGACATGCAAGATGTACCGCACCACCTTCTTTCGCTCCTCGTAGTCGAGCCACCTTGCATCCTCAAACCGATCTACCCGAGCCGCCTCCGAGCCGATTACTTGCCGAAGAAAGTTTCACTTGAGCAGACCCACGTCAAAGACGTCTAGATCCGATCCAAACCTCCTTGTAGTCTTGCCATGACCCGACGGGAGGATAGGAAGAAAAAGAGGAGAGTAATATTTAAGTTCACGATCGAGCGTGCTCAAAAGTTAGGAGCTTCTCGAATCGATCACTTGGTGTACTCTACAACGAAGAGGGCCCCCTATTTATATAGGGAGTCGGCTCCTCCTTTTTCGTCATGAGCAATATGGGACAAAGTTAAATGAAGATGGATTTAATTAAGTTAATGAAGTTAGTAAGCCTTTCTCAAAGGCCTAACTTCTACGAATTAAATCTCTTCAACCATTAAACTTCAGACACCATACAAGCTACCATTTCGAAGAGCTTCGAATGGTGAACGCGTAGAAACAAACATCGAGTCAATCCGACGTCGTTTGACCCCTCAAACGTCGTTCAAAGTTAGCAAAAACCACAAAAACTCACAAGTCCTAGTTGCCAAAAAATCTTACTAAACCCTAAGGTTTAGTGGGCCTGCGCGTGCAGCATGTAGTGCAAGTTCTTCGAGGCGCGTGCACTGCACGTGCCTCTAAAGCGTTGGTGGGTCCGCCCACTAAAGCGGGCAGACCCGCCCGCTGCTGCATGCACCCGCCCATATGAGTGGGCGGGCCTGCCACCTGCCCGCTCAGTGGGCGGGCTTGGGCTCCGCCCGCATAGCGGGCGGGCCTGACCCACCCACTAGGCGGGTCAGAGCCCTCCCCACTTGGGCTGGGCCCATTTGGGCTTGGGCGACCACCCCAAGTGAGCTGGTTCCCTTTGAATTTTGGCTGGGGTCAACCCAACCTATTTGGGCTGACCCCCTTGTGCTGGTTTTAGTCCAAACTGTTTGGGCTGACTGTTTTGGCTCTAAATTGTGCATTTGGACTCTGTTTTTGACGCGGTTTGAACCTGCATTTAGACCGGGACGATCCCATCATCCAGGTAACCTTTCCAACATGTTTATTCCATTAAGTATTATCGTAAACAATTCACAAAACATTTAATCTAGTTTACAGCATATGCAAAATTTGTCCCCTATTAAACATGAACTCACAACTAACTTGTGGACTTAAGTATTCCATTTCATCGAATGAATTTCTCTTAATGTTTTTCCTATTACTAAGACGTGGATACTACTCGGTGTGAGACCCCACAGCCTGACCCTACTACAGTTTGGGGCTCGAAACCCCTAGATGACGGTAACCACGAGCAGCGGGCGTCGTCCCTGTTTTAGAATCATAGTTACATGATCGACCCATTGACGAACGGGTCGTCAGGATCACTTTGACTGTGTCAGTGATGAATTCCGTAGTTTTAGTCCTCAAGACTGTGTCTCTGCATAGCCTAGGGTATGGTTTACCGTCAACCTCACTAGCCAGCATATGTAAGTATACATCAGTCTTTGTCATATTCACGTTGTACATCCTACAACATACCCTGGCCTAGGATTAACACAAAGACCGTACTGATGTAGTGGCACTAACTTCTCTTTAACGGAAGAGACGAATCCCATCTTAGTCATCTACTTCCCTCGTGAGCTTCAGGGGTCACCCAACCTAAGATCTTTCAGCAAGCCGAGCATCGAAGCTAGATCATAGATCTAAGTGACACTATCAATTCACAGGTTCGTACTGATGACTTCAGGTCTTAAGGACCAGCTTGCCTATCATCACTTTAGAGTTATTATTGACGGTCTAGTTAAAGCTTAACCATTTTATAACTCTAAGTTGGTCGTTTAGTGAACTCATTCTCTAATGAGCACCTGTGTCTCGTCTCCGACTTCGCCAAGTCGAATGACTACGAGATCATCATTACCCTAAGGTAAGACAAAGACACAATGGTCTAACCAATGTGTCGATATCCTATTCTCGACACATCTATGACCATGAACCGTTTAAGACTTAAGTTTCTAATCGGTCACTAACTTCTCATAATCGAGATCTACATCTAGATACGTAATGACCTGACTATAAGTCTAAGGAAATTGTCTAAGTATATGATTCTATGAATTCATACTTAGGATAATTAATACCATATAATTATTAGAATGAGATGATTATCTTTGGATAAATGCCTCAAGGGCATACGTCTTCCTTTGCCTTCGATCTCGTGGTACCTGACGTGGGTTCCCTTGGGAACGTGCATCTTACCTTGTTTCCTTGTGATGCTTAGGAGCATCTTTGTTCGCAGCAACGAGTGCCTCCTCCGAAGCCATGACTCGATCCATCGCGATGAATAGCTTCTCGAGATTGTTCGGCGGGAATTGATGTAGGGTTTTCATCAGATCTTTATTTCGGACTGCTTAGGTGAGGACTCTGATGGTAGTAGCATCCGGGACGTCCTCAACCTGCAGCCTCTCATTATAGAGACGTTGGATGAAGTCTCGAACCGATTCCTCTCGTCTTGCTTTAAAGTAAATAGGTGAGATGACTTTCATTTCAAGCGCCTTCCTGCAATAAATTGCATGCAAAATATTTGAGACAAATTATCAAATGATTCGATGCTATCATTGGGTAACCTGTTGTACCATCCATCTGTCGCCTTTTTCAGTGTAGCGTGGAAAGCTCGGTAGAGGTACGGCTCTTCGGCTATGTGTAAATCAATCACGCTTTGATATTGTGGATGTGACGGCCCGTATCCATCAATACGCGTATATTCGTATTCTATGTATTTTCTTAAATTAAAAGTATTTTATAATTGTTGGTCAGGAGTTTAATATCAAAATGGTTTCTAAATCATTTATAAAAAAAATATTTTGTAGTATCAATATAGTTGAAGATTATTTTAGTGAGTTCGAGTGCCATCCAAAACCCCTAAATAATTTATATAATTATTTAAACTCAATTATTAACGATACAGCCGTAACAATTATTTTTCTATATAAATTGTCATCAAAATGATTTCAAACTTCTACCACGAGATTCTATGATCATTTAGTGCTCCCCATATTAATTTCGTAATTTTCTGAAATCAAATCGTTATAGAACCCGCAAACCCGCAACCTAAACGTTTTGGCCCATAACTCGTATCTTCGTAGCTCAAACTTCGAAATGGACCTCGTATCCACGATTCTCGTGACAATAAACCCGTGGATATGTTTTCGTAATTTTTCGAAGTCGTTTAACCACAGGGGCAAAATCGTAATTTTGTTACTAAATTTTACTAATGACCGTTACTAATCACTTTTCCTATCGCTAATTACCTATTCTAATTACCCCTTAATCATTTTACCCAAACCATATTTGTCGGCAGCCCCCCTAATTATGTTTCACGTTTTAATTCACTTAACCCAAATTGATCCCCCTTAATCTTTAGTAAAAGACCCACCTAACCTCATTAACTAACCCCTAATTAATACCATTGACTAATAATATAATTAAGCTTATATAAACCCATGTTCTCTCCCCTTCATCTACACATATAGGCAGCTCCTCCCCCTCTTTGCATCTCCTTCCTCCGATTCAACCCAATGGCAACCCACCATTCATAACAGCTTCATCATCATCATCATCTATTATCATTTTCAACCTGTCACGCCCCGCTTCCCAAAAATATGGAGGCGAAGCGTGAGAAGGTCCGCTCAGACTTGAAGCTACAAAGCTGCAAGTCCGATAAGCGTCAATCAAATTTGAAACTGCAGGTCCTTGCAACGCGAACGAAACAAAGATAATAATAATGAAATGAGACAAAAGAATAATCTCAGAATATCCATAAATATAAATTCCAACATCGCAGAAAAGCCACCAGGCTAAAAGAAAAAGAGACTAAAGGCCCAAACATGGCCAACGAAAGTACAAAGTACAAACGACGGTGCTACGCACCAATAACTAACAAAAGGCCTAAAACAAAATAAAGCTCAACAAAGACTCAAAGAATGGTCACCGGTGTCCACCAAAATCCTCCTGGGCAATCATGGACTCAGACTCAGCGTCAGCAACACATCACGTACTCAGCAACGGTCTCTGGCTCAGGGTCTAACATGTGACACCCAAAAGAGCAAGGGGCACATGTCAGCAAGTCTACAAGAGACTTGTGCAAGGAAACTGAAAGTAGGTAAAGCAACCTAGCAGTTCTAGCATGGATGCAATGACATGGCAGTTTAAAGTATGAGTGCAACAAGTAAAGTAAGGTAAAGTAAAGTAAAGTACGAGCATGGCATGACATTCACAAGACAAGTACAAGACAAGAAAAGTAAGCACCTCGTGCACAGAGATTCCGTCTTTTGGCTAGAGGGCTGATCAGGCCACTCCTAAGCTCAAGTGAACGTTATCCCTACCCCTCCACGTGTGTCGAGCCAGGGCCTTACCCCCGAACTTGGAATGCTCGCTTCTGGATCACGAGCCAGGAAGTGTTTTAAACAAGTATGGCCTAGGGGTGCACCTAGCCAGGGACACGGAAACACGGATTTGTACAAGTATTTTGTAGCGTGTGCTACGATGCAACAATCAATTTGGATGACATGTAAGATGCAATGCATGGCAGTTAAAAGTACGTACAGTTTAAGGAAAGTAAACGTGACAGTTTAGTATGCATGAACAACAAGTTTAAAGAGTTGGATCTAGCTTCGTTGTCAAGCTAGATCAATTAGGTGACGGATCTAGTTTCGTTGTCAAACTAGATCAAGTAGGCGTCTAGCCAGCTATCATTTCACTGACTAGTCTCTTTTACGCTAGGAACAAGGAAGTGGCCTAAAAACATGGCCCTACACAAGAGTTGGCAAGTTTCACTTGCCTGCAAGCACGACGTCTGAGCACACCGTCCAATGAGTCCAAAATCACAATTATCCTACGTGCACAAGTCCACCGGCCTAAAGTCCATATTATTAATCTTGATTAGTGAATTTAAAACATTTAAAATACTTTAAAAATACTGATTTTAGTCTTGATTAGCATGCATTGGGTTGGGGGTCCTAGGGGTGCAAAGCGTTACCTCAACACGACGCGAAAGCTACACCGGCGTCGGGTAGCGACACCGGGGGTTGGAATAATAGATCGCGCTCCAAGTCCTGATTCCAATATAGTTTCCTCGCTGGAAAGTTCAGAGCATCAACTCGGGCGACGATTCCAGATTCCAAAGCTCGCACGTGCGACGACGGGCTACGACGTGCGACGACGTCGTACGCGGCAAGTCGTCGAAGAGAACACACCTAGGTGGGGCCCACAGCAGTCCTAGGGGCCTTTGGGGGACCCACAATAACTCTGGAGAACTTGGGGGGCCCACGGAGGCAAGTGGTGCGACGGATGCGGGGTTGCGACGTTTGCTCTCGGTCGTACACAGCCAAATGCGGGGGCTGCCATCGGTCGCTGCGGGGGAACGGGCTTGGTGCAGCGCTTGGGTCGGTCGCAGCCTTGGTTCTCTCGGTCGCTGCGGGGAGGGCTGTCGGTCAGACACTGGGGAACGGAAGTTGCAACGTCGCAACGTTGCAACGATGCGGAGAGCGGTCGGTGCGGGCGAACGGCTCGGTCAGATGCGGAGCGGAGCGGGCGAACGGTGCGGGGGTCGGTGCGGTGCGGAGATGCGGAGATGTCGAGCGGGTCTCTCGGTCTGACCGAGAGATCCTATCGGTCGAAGCGGGGAACGGAGCGGCTGCAGCAGCGGGGTGCAGGCGGGGCTTGGTGCGGGCGAAAGCATCGGTCGGAGCGGGGAAAACGGCCTCGTTTCTTCGGTCGTGCGGTGGCTGAACGTCGCAACGTTGCGACGAATCGTCGCAACGTCCAATTTGGGTTTTGGAAGAGGCTAGGGCTAATTTCTTGTGAAAATAGGTCTTCCTAGGGGTTGTTTATATAGTATAGATGGGTTGACTTGGTCTAGGGCTAAATCTAATAGGATTAGAATATTAAAATAATTTAAAATTTGAAATTCAACTACTCCAACTCACCCAAGGGTTTGACTTGGTCCAAATGAGCTGGAAATTGGCTCAAAAATTCTTTAAAACGTTTAAAACTCAAATAAATTTTATTTGGCCGAAAATAATTTAAAAATTAATTATTAAAAATAATATAAAACTTGTTAAAAATATAAAAGTGGTCAAATAAACTCCAAAAATTATAAAATAAATATCGGGGTGATCGTGATGATGAATGTGAGCTAACTAAGAAGACGGATCTTAAATTCGAAGTCGGACGACGAAACTAAAAATAGAAACGTCTCCCGTCAAGAGTGAGAATCGTCACGTCTCATCGAGTAAGATTAAATTGTGGAAAAACGACTCGAGAAGTGTCGTTCCAAGATAGTGCCACTATTTAATACTCTCAGGGACGTTCACAACGGCATATCACACGAAAGTGTTCACAAACAAACAAAGTCTAAAACAAACACGTGCACGGCCAAAAGCACGTGCACGAAAAACGTACAACGAAAAGTGGTCGTTACATCCTCCCCACCTTAGAATAAAGTCCGTCCTCGGACTTTCTAATATCGCTAGTCACTCTAGTAACTACCCCAATCAAGTCATATAATAATTCAACCAGGTATAGTCATTACAAGTGCTTATATATGCACTAAGTAGTCAAACATTAATACTACCAACACGTATATACATTCACATACGTATACACTTATACCTATTATAGTCAGTCAAATTCATACATGTATTTCAATCATATATATAAACATACATCCCTTATATAACTACTTCTCGCAAAACAACAGTTCAGATACTCATATAAGGATAGTCTCACACTTAGCCAATACAATCATTGCTCTACCTATTGTAGCTACCTATGCACAAACATCAAGGGTATACTACCCTCTAATATTTCCTAGTATACATCCAATACTAAGCATATCCACATAAGCAGTCACACCATACCACTATTAAATCAAATTCACCATATATAATATACACTCACCACTTCTATAAATTCATAATATATATAGTCATTCAAATGCATTCCAATATTTCACCATACATTCACATTACATACGGTCCTATAACTGTATTTACGACACGCCACATATATCATAGTCATCAAGCCTATAACTAAGCACATACCTACCCGTGCATGGTGCACACCCATACACGCTAACATTTCATTTACATACACCAATTATACCATTATATAACTAGCACACAAACACACCTAGTTTTAGCTAGCACACATACGTTCACACAACAAGTCCTTAGCAAATAACTATACCACAAGACCAGCACCTATAACTATATACTGGCGTAGCGACCCACAATCATGTGCGTAACACAACCATGCACAAACACTCCTATCACTATACATACATCAAACATCGCTATATTCAAACTTCAGACATACATTCAATGTACTTAGAGTATACCCACTCAAGCTTGAGTGAGACTCAATACATATATCAGAATATTCTATATACGTAACACGGCATTCATACATATACCAATACCACTCCATTATATATATGTATGTATATATATATATATATATATATATATATATATATATATATATATATATATATATATATATATATATATATACACACACCAATACAACCATATGCATACCATAGGTCAATCACACTTAATATTTAGTCAGGTAATACTTACATAGTTCAATCACTCTATATACCATAATAATAATACAGACATCAGCACACGTATAATTATAATATACTCCTTAGTACAAACATTCACCGTATAGTCACACATAAGTAGTGTATATATTCACACCATAACCTACTACCTATAATTAGTATACTAACACATCCACACATACATAATTAAGATGTGCAATAGTCGTGTATACCTCACGGTATGCACGCATGCAACATCCCGCAAAGCAAGCAATACCAATCAAAATTATAATCCTACTACCATATGTATATCACCCATATACTCAGGCAACAAAACATAACTACTTACGTCTAACCACAATACATACCCACATACGAGCACACACTCATACGTGCTAATATATAGGTCACTCAATAGGCCTACTTACTTATCTATATGCACACCTATTATCATCACACCTAGCATATACATAGCTTTACCAATCATTTTATTTCAACCATTTCAAGTATCTCTAACTACATACACTCCATCAGATATCCCCACACTAATTCTTATATACACAAGCATCCCTAGTGTAGTATAGCTATCCACACAAAAATCTATAACTACTAACACACAACAACTTCATACTATCACGAATAACTCCTAGTACATATATATCACACAATAGGCAATCATCAATAAACTATGGGGGGTACACTCATTCAAGCCCACGTACACAGCTTAGGTACGTGCACCACGACAACATCACAAGGGTCCAGGGGTCTACTAACAACTTGGAGTTGACACAGACATTGACGAGCACTAAAGCCTAAGTAATTTAGAGAGAGGTCGAGGTCAAAAGCGTGACGAGGGAAGGATCGATAAGCACGAGCTCAAATAGGACGAATACGAGGAGACGGCTTGGTTAGACGAAACATTGACTCAATGGTGATGTTTAGGTTGAGGGAAAAAGGGAGATGTAGTGATACATATATAGGATATAGAAAAGAAGATAGGGTAAGTAGCACAAGCTAAAATACGTGAAATCTGAAAACTGGTGTACTTCGAAATTAAAATCCTCGTCTGAAAAGAAATATTTGGAGATCGATAAAACGAGTTGTTCAAAATAAATTTGAGTCGAATATTCATAATAAGAGAAAATGGTCTATTGGTAAAAAAAATCATTATGAAAGAAGTAAAATCGTTTACACGAACATTAAGGACGAGGTTTTAGAAATCTTATACGTCAATAACTTAATATAAAGTTGTCAACAGTTTTTGAAAGTCAGAGAATGAAATCAAGTAACTGAAGAATTTAAACTCATGTTAAATGCTTTCAAAACTTTTAGGCTATGGAAAATCAATATTGAAACTTCTTTTAGAGAAATCAGGATTTGTCAAAAATAAAACTGGTTACACTAAGCTCTTAGCGTACAAGCACAACGAGCCTGGTACGGGTATAAAAATAATTGAAATTCAATTTGGTTTAGAAATTTTCTAAAAGCGTGTATGGTGAGCGGAAAGAAAATAATAGTAACTTAGCATAAGAATTATCAAGATCGAACAGCAAATCTTTAAAATCAAATCAGGGAGGGTCTAAATCAGGAAGTGGTTATGAAAATAGTAATTTTGCAAAAATCTGAAGTAGCGAAAACGACGAGCAAAACCAACTTGCTGAAAGCTGAAATTCCGTGTGTCTTGAAAGTATGTTAAAATAAACACGACGTATCATTCGTATAACACAAATAAGAAGGAAAATCATAAATCGAATAGGGCAAAATAAAAGTACGGTCCAGAATAAAATTAATATATGAGGGGAAAACACATTTACATAAGTACGAAAAACATAGGCTGGGAAAATACTATAAGCTAGTATTCAAAAATTCCGACAAACGTTTTAAAAATTTAAATCAAGGAGGGAGTATGAAGTATAGGTATTTTAAAATTTTGAACAAAATTAAACTTAGTGGAAGAGAAGATTGAAAAATACTTTCAGAAGGTTCAAGATTTGCAATGGAGATGTTTGAAAATTGACGACGATCGTCATGAGGCGATCTCGTGAATCGAGGCAAGGAAATTGGTCGGAGATCAAAACATTCATACGCCTAGGATATGAATCAGAAGAGTCTACTGGAAACTCCTACGGTCGACCAACTAAGGATTAGGAACTAGGCGCTAAGACTTCTAAAGGTTAGACGGTAAAGAAATGCTTTCGGCTTGGTCCGAAATCGATGAACCCGAGCGAACGACCAAAGGAAAATTCTAGAAGTCTAATATGGTCAAGGGTAAGCAAGGACCACTAAGGTAACTCCTACGAAGATTGAATCAATTGCTGACAGGGAGTCTAACTAACAAACAGAGGCCCTTAACTAGCAAGCACAGACGTCTAACTAAGTCTCTACCTCCTAGGGATATAGGGAAATGACTAGATTCAGGGCTTCTGACTCGGATGTTGCAATTTATTTAATGGACATTCCGTTATTATCGTTGTTTCGTTAATTCGCAATTGCAAGACCGGACCTGCATGGGCCACCAACAAAACCTGTCACGTCCCGCTTCCCAAAAATATGGAGGCGAAGCGTGAGAAGGTCCGCTCAGACTTGAAGCTACAAAGCTGCAAGTCCGATAAGCGTCAATCAAATTTGAAACTGCAGGTCCTTGCAACGCGAACGAAACAAAGATAATAATAATGAAATGAGACAAAAGAATAATCTCAGAATATCCATAAATATAAATTCCAACATCGCAGAAAAGCCACCAGGCTAAAAGAAAAAGAGACTAAAGGCCCAAACATGGCCAACGAAAGTACAAAGTACAAACGACGGTGCTACGCACCAATAACTAACAAAAGGCCTAAAACAAAATAAAGCTCAACAAAGACTCAAAGAATGGTCACCGGTGTCCACCAAAATCCTCCTGGGCAATCATGGACTCAGACTCAACGTCAGCAACACATCACGTACTCAGCAACGGTCTCTGGCTCAGGGTCTAACATGTGACACCCAAAAGAGCAAGGGGCACATGTCAGCAAGTCTACAAGAGACTTGTGCAAGGAAACTGAAAGTAGGTAAAGCAACCTAGCAGTTCTAGCATGGATGCAATGACATGGCAGTTTAAAGTATGAGTGCAACAAGTAAAGTAAGGTAAAGTAAAGTAAAGTACGAGCATGGCATGACATTCATAAGACAAGTACAAGACAAGAAAAGTAAGCACCTCGTGCACAGAGATTCCGTCTTTTGGCTAGAGGGCTGATCAGGCCACTCCTAAGCTCAAGTGAACGTTATCCCTACCCCTCCACGTGTGTCGAGCCAGGGCCTTACCCCCGAACTTGGAATGCTCGCTTCTGGATCACGAGCCAGGAAGTGTTTTAAACAAGTATGGCCTAGGGGTGCACCTAGCCAGGGACACGGAAACACGGATTTGTACAAGTATTTTGTAGCGTGTGCTACGATGCAACAATCAATTTGGATGACATGTAAGATGCAATGCATGGCAGTTAAAAGTACGTACAGTTTAAGGAAAGTAAACGTGACAGTTTAGTATGCATGAACAACAAGTTTAAAGAGTTGGATCTAGCTTCGTTGTCAAGCTAGATCAATTAGGTGACGGATCTAGTTTCGTTGTCAAACTAGATCAAGTAGGCGTCTAGCCAGCTATCATTTCACTGACTAGTCTCTTTTACGCTAGGAACAAGGAAGTGGCCTAAAAACATGGCCCTACACAAGAGTTGGCAAGTTTCACTTGCCTGCAAGCACGACGTCTGAGCACACCGTCCAATGAGTCCAAAATCACAATTATCCTACGTGCACAAGTCCACCGGCCTAAAGTCCATATTATTAATCTTGATTAGTGAATTTAAAACATTTAAAATACTTTAAAAATACTGATTTTAGTCTTGATTAGCATGCATTGGGTTGGGGGTCCTAGGGGTGCAAAGCGTTACCTCAACACGACGCGAAAGCTACACCGGCGTCGGGTAGCGACACCGGGGGTTGGAATAATAGATCGCGCTCCAAGTCCTGATTCCAATATAGTTTCCTCGCTGGAAAGTTCAGAGCATCAACCCGGGCGACGATTCCAGATTCCAAAGCTCGCACGTGCGACGACGGGCTACGACGTGCGACGGCGTCGTACGCGGCAAGTCGTCGAAGAGAACACACCTAGGTGGGGCCCACAGCAGTCCTAGGGGCCTTTGGGGGACCCACAATAACTCTGGAGAACTTGGGGGGCCCACGGAGGCAAGTGGTGCGACGGATGCGGGGTTGCGACGTTTGCTCTCGGTCGTACACAGCCAAATGCGGGGGCTGCCATCGGTCGCTGCGGGGGAACGGGCTTGGTGCAGCGCTTGGGTCGGTCGCAGCCTTGGTTCTCTCGGTCGCTGCGGGGAGGGCCGTCGGTCAGACACTGGGGAACGGAAGTTGCAACGTCGCAACGTTGCAATGATGCGGAGAGCGGTCGGTGCGGGCGAACGGCTCGGTCAGATGCGGAGCGGAGCGGGCGAACGGTGCGGGGGTCGGTGCGGTGCGGAGATGCGGGGATGTCGAGCGGGTCTCTCGGTCTGACCGAGAGATCCTATCGGTCGAAGCGGGGAACGGAGCGGCTGCAGCAGCGGGGTGCAGGCGGGGCTTGGTGCGGGCGGAAGCATCGGTCGGAGCGGGGAAAACGGCCTCGTTTCTTCGGTCGTGCGGTGGCTGAACGTCGCAACGTTGCGACGAATCGTCGCAACGTCCAATTTGGGTTTTGGAAGAGGCTAGGGCTAATTTCTTGCGAAAATAGGTCTTCCTAGGGGTTGCTTATATAGTATAGATGGGTTGACTTGGTCTAGGGCTAAATCTAATAGGATTAGAATATTAAAATAATTTAAAATTTGAAATTCAACTACTCCAACTCACCCAAGGGTTTGACTTGGTCCAAATGAGCTGGAAATTGGCTCAAAAATTCTTTAAAACGTTTAAAACTCAAATAAATTTTATTTGGCCGAAAATAATTTAAAAATTAATTATTAAAAATAATATAAAACTTGTTAAAAATATAAAAGTGGTCAAATAAACTCCAAAAATTATAAAATAAATATCGGGGTGATCGTGATGACGAATGTGAGCTAACTAAGAAGACGGATCTCAAATTCGACGTCGGACGACGAAACTAAAAATAGAAACGTCTCCCGTCAAGAGTGAGAATCGTCACGTCTCATCGAGTAAGATTAAATTGTGGAAAAACGACTCGAGAAGTGTCGTTCCAAGATAGTGCCACTATTTAATACTCTCAGGGACGTTCACAACGGCATATCACACGAAAGTGTTCACAAACAAACAAAGTCTAAAACAAACACGTGCACGGGCAAAAGCACGTGCACGAAAAACGTACAACGAAAAGTGGTCGTTACACAACCCCACAACCCCGCACAAACATGAACCCAGGCAACAAAGCCCCTGGGTGAACCCACGCTCTCACAGCCTAAACCCCAGTTATCTCCCTCAACCCACACCCTCCTCCCTACTCTCCCCGCTGCCTCGACCCCCGAGCTCCGCCTTCGACCCAACTCACAACCTCCCCTGCTTCCCATCGCTGGTGTCGATGCCTCGCCATGCTCTGCTGCCAAAGCCCACCACCCAGCTCCCCAAGCACTGTCGCACTCCCCCTCCCCTCTCGTCTTCGACTTCCCTCAGCTCGCCCCCGCCGTACGGCAGCTCCGACCTCCGCCCGTTCTCTCGCCAAAGCCCACACACCGACAACCCCACATGTTGAGTATTGGACTTCTCCCTACTTGGTGTTAATGATTGTTAAACATCAATACTTGTGACTAATCCCCTATTTTCAGTTAATCCATTACCTAAGCATATCATGAAGATAAATTAGCAATGGATGACACTTAAAGATCAATGAAAGCTAGAAAAGTAGATTGGATGATTAAAGATGGTGATTGAAGCTCCTAGAAGACTTCAAGCTCATACTTTGGAAAGAAGAGAGAGTTCTACAAATGTTATCTTCTTTTTATCTTCTAGTATGTAGCTTAAAAGTAGAACTTTGATGGAGCACACACACATCTTCATTTCAGTCATAGGAAATCATTAGATCAATTTTCCTTTGACTCCAATTCATATTATGTGCTTAGTCTGATCTCAACAGTTGACTGTTGAATGATATACAATCGCCTGTCTAAAAACAATCGACTGTGTTTTGTTCTACAGTCGCCTGTTATGCACATATCTATTCAGTTGATTTTTGGGCTTCTAAACTTTAACTCTATCAAACGACTGATGTACGTTTCACAGGCGCCTGTCCAAGAGACAGTAGAATGTGATCTGTTAATCAGTCACCTGTCTATCAGCTGCACAATGATAATTTCATTTTATCTGGCCAGTCGACTGATGTTGTATTTACAGTTACCTGTCCTAGGACCAGTCGACTGTAAATGCTTCAACAGTCGCATGTCCATGATTCTTCTGCAGGACTTGCTCTCTGGAACATTTCATATTCTAGTGCCACTCGACTGATGTTGTATTTACAGTCGACTGTCCAATGGCACAGTCAACTGTCAATGCTTCAACAGCCCTCTGTCTGTGAGCCTCTTTGCAGACTTAACTCTCTGGAAAATGTCAGGGTTTGTGACAGTCGCTTGTAGAAGGAATTACAGTCGCATGTTGGATTTACAGTCGACTGTCTTCTCTTCATCAGTCGCCTGTCTTGTATTCCTAGACTTTTCTGAGACTTTCTCCACTTATCCTGATTACGGCCAGTCGCATGTAGAAGGATTTACAGTCACTTGTTGGTTTAACAGTCGACTGTCTACTCCTCATCAGTCGACTGTCCACGTGGTAAGTTACCGTTTGAATTCTCACCTACCCTCTGACAGAGTGCATCAGTCGACTGTGTTTTGTTCAACAGTCGACTATCGCGTGCACAGATTCTATCCGTTGGTTGTTTCTCAACGGATTTCAAAGGGATTTTTGGGGATTTTGTTTGAGGGCTTTAGAAAAACTATAAAGGCATCATCTACTGTTCCCTTGAGAGGTTAGCAACTTACTCATTCATTCAAGCTTTAATTCTTCCAAGATCAAAGCTCTCAAAATCCTAAAGCCCTAAAATTCCTATACGTAATCTCTTACTATCCAACCGAGAACCAAAGAGAAATCTTCTAGGCATTTGGTGCAGTCAAGAGAAAGGGCTTTCCTCTCTTCCAAGAGAGTCATTCAACACACAACACACTCTCCTTCAAGTTCTACTTCAAGGCATATGTGATTGTAAGTGTTGTTTAATTTCATATTTCATAACTTTTGCTATTTGATTTACTCTCGGGCTGTGAGAGTGATTTGCTTGCTCCTAAGTTGTGGGAGTCAAGGACATCGAGTGTATTTCGATTTCACTTGTAGGGTTGCTACAAGTGTGTTTAAAGGAAACCTCAAGTTAGGGTTCTAACTTAAGTATCCAGTTGTATCCGGGTGGAAGGGACGTAGGATTACCGGAAAAAAGTCGGGAAGTGACTTGGGTAATCCGAACACTTGAAACATCTTTGCGTTTGCATTGTTTCTTTTTAGGGTTTATTTTCATTCCGCATTTATTGTTGGTTAGGAATTTAATTTGGTGTAACTATCTTTTTAAATTGCATAAACACTATTCAACCCCCCTTCTAGTGTTTTCCTCATATCCAGGGAACTTACAATTGGTATCAGAGCAAGGTTATAGCCATGCATCCAACAATAACAACGTTCATCCACCGACTTTGTACAATCGTGATGGTGCGTCAACCGTCTTCGAAGGTCAATCAACGGTGCGTCCTCCGCGTTTCAATGGCACAAATTTCGGCTATTGGAAATGTCAGATGGAGACGTTCCTAAGAAGTGCTTCTCTTTGGAGAACCATCCACAAGGAATACGTCGAGCTCACCGAAGAGGATTTCGATCAGTGGACGTCCTCCGAGAAATCTGCCGAAGTCAACAACGTAAAGGCAATGAACGCTCTTCATTGTGCGTTGGACACAGATGAGTTCAACAAGTATGAACATGTAAGAGTGCATATCAAATTTGGAACCATCTCGTCGTTACCCATGAGGGAACAAATAAGGTAAAACTTTCTAAACTATTGTTGTCGTGCAAAATTTCGATATGTTTCACATGCAGGAAAATGAAAGCATAGCAACGATGTACGGACGTTTTACCAACTTCACCAATGAATTGGAATCTCTTGGGCAAGTCTACTCCCAACAAGATATGGTAAGGAAGATCATAATGGAAATGACCTCCAAATGGGAAAGAAGAGCAATTGCCATCGAGGCGGTCAACGACTTGAAAACTTACACAGTCGTAAATCTCATCGGCACTCTCATGTCTTACGAAGTAAGACGGGAGAACCGATTGAAGATTCGAGCTATGATGAACCCTTCGGAGGCGAAGAAGAAAGCTTTAGCATTCAAAGCTAATTCTTCATCCTCCGATAGTGAAGAATCAGAAAAAGAGACGGACTTGGAAGAAATGGTGCAAATGGCGAAGAAGTTTCAACGCTTCTTTTGCAAAGATAAATTTCCCTCCAAGAATAAATTTGATTCTACTAATAACTCTACATCTCTTTGTTTTAAGTGTAACAAGCCAGGGCACATCAAGAAGGATTGCCCAATGCTCCGAAACAAAGAGAAGTGGAAGGTACCAAAGTACCACAAGTCGGACAAATTCAAGAAGGACAAGAAGAAAGGACTCGTCGGTACATTTGATGACTCAAGTGGAGATTCCTCAAGTGAATCTGAGGATGAGAAGGGTGAAAGCGCCCACATGTGTTTCATGGCCAGGGGAGATCCACTCTCCGATGAGAGTGATAGCGACATGGATGAACCGGAGGTAACAATGGATGAATTGCGTATTACTAATGAAGAATTATTTGCTAAGTATCAATCTTTAATGCTTAGATATACTAGTTTAAAGAAATTGAATGTTAGCAAGCCATACATTCCATTGATTATCAACAATGACACCATTGTTGATACACTAACTCTTGAGAAAGCAAATTTGGCTTCTCAAAATGTCACTTTGAGAAATAAGGTGAATACCCTCAAATCTCAACTAGATCAAACGTATCCTAATAATAGTGATCTAGCTTCACAAAACACACAATTGAGTTTAGAGAATGATTCTCTTAAAACCCAAGTGCACGAGCTCAAAGCACGGGTGCCCACCTTGGATATCAATATTTCTTTCTCTTAAGGGAAAATGACAATTGGATGATTTGCTCGTAAATCAATTTCCAGCCACACATTGTGTCGGACTTGGTTATGTGGAAGCGAATGTATCCAATGCTCGCACCTCCTATAGTGGTATTACTATAGATTTCGTGAGGCCAACCTCTGGTGTGTCCACAAGTGGTGTCAAAGACACTATGGGTAGCAAGCCTACCAAGAAAACCACCACTTCACCTTCATTCCCATTTGACAAGAAACCCGCTAAGGGTGGAAATCAAAAGAGAGGTCATGCTTACATGTACACCAACCTTCATCCATGTAGAAAATCTCCTACTTCACAAGTGGACACACATGCCACATTTTATGCTCCACACCTACGGACACGTGCAAATCCACACATGAGAAATACTCATGCACGTGACCCTATACACTCATATGCTCATGCACATCATTCTTACATGTATGCACATCCTCCACATGTCATGCATGCTCCATATGTTTTAGACAACTTGCATGTTCCTAAGCATGCATACAACCCACATATGTCTACTGCATATCCTCCTCCTCATTTTTATGCTAGAACTCATGTTCCTAAGAAGCATGCACCACATAGAAATCAAAAAAATGTGCATGCAACTAGGAAAAGGACTCCCAAAACATACACAATTTGGGGTCCTAAGAACACTAGCTTAAATGATAGGAATGCCTAGGTTGATTCCTATTTTCATGATATTATTAATAGTGGTAATTATGTTGGGAAGAAGAAGTCCACTTGGATTTGACTTCCAAAGGACTAATCCCATTGGACCCAACAAAAATTGGGTACCATGAGCTTATGGTATACTATGTAGGTACACAAGAGAAAGAAAGAGAGCAATAAAGATCAAATTAGCTCTAAAAGGAAAGAATGGATACTCGACAGTGGGTGCTCCAAACACATGACGGGAGATCCCTCATTGCTCTCCGAAGTGATTAGCATCAAGGATGGTGCAACGGTCACTTTTGGGGGTAATCAAAAGGAAACCATCATTTGATTAGGTATAGTCGGTAATTCCTCCAAACCTTTAATTACTAATGTATATTTAGTAGGGGTGTGCGGGTCCGGGTACCCTATTTTTTTAATGATACCCGGACCCTACCCAGTAAGGGACTAGTTCCTAAAATTTGGACATGGACCCTACCCAGTTGGACCATATACCTGGACCCTACCCGGACCCTATGGTTCCAGGTAGGTTACAGGTACCCTGTAAAACACTAATGTAATAAAGATTATTGCACATCCTCTGTTAAATTAGAAAAGTAGGGAGTCCCAAGCCCGATCATACATTGCACGTGGAAAACACTGATCCAATTTCTGATGACATGCAAGAAAGGGCTCAAAATACTAGTAAATCACAATGAGAAGATATCAAGAATAAAGGGAATGTATGAAACTATCTTTATATTTATCAGAAAAGAGCCTTGACTATTATTTCCCTTGTACATGTCTAAGGGCCTGTCATCCGTTGGCTTTATTAAACTTCAACTCATGAAGAGACCATTACACCTCCAAATAACAAACAAATGTACAGGAATGCCTATACCGTTCACTGCAGAACTACACAGATAAAGAACTTGTTTCTATTTGCTTGTAGATGATGCAAGTTCCAACTCTCATGACGCAGTTCACACAGTTGGATGCGCTCGGCTTCTTGCAGAAGATTACCGTCTCAAAAGCACTAACTAGAGACTTAACCTTGCTCTTCTTGGTCTCCACCAGCTTGTTTGTCGTCTCTTCAATCACATGATTCAACAAAATTTGGGTGGCTTTCTTCTCTTGCACATCTTGATGTCTCAGAACAACAGCTAGAGATTCCAGCTTGGGACCACAGCTGAGCCACATGACACTCTCCTCCTTCGAAAAATTGATCTCCTCTCTTTACCAATCTGATTCTCACCTGTACCATTCGCTTGGCTGAATTTCAATCTCCTGGGAGCATTAGTTTCGGGCATTAGTTTACTGGGAGCATGAATTTCAATCACATGTACCGGTTCCGGGTACCCGTTCCCTATAGATGGGAACTGGAACCGGACCCGATTCACACCGGTTCCTAATTTTCCTACCCGGATCCTACCCAGAACTAATGGGTATCTACCCGGAACCTACCCGTGAGGGTAGGTTCTGATCGGGTATCTGGGTACCCTGTACCCATGCACACCCCTAATATTTAGTTAGTGGGTTGTGTCATAACTTCATCTCAATTAGTCAACTTTGTGACAAAGGTTACAAGGTTAACTTTGGAGAAGGTTTGTGTAAAATTGTTGATTCCAATTCACATGTTTTATTTACCGGTATTAGGCGTAAAAATATTTGTTATTTGAGCTTGCCTAAAACCGTAGAACATTGCTTATTTGCTAATACAAATGAACAACTTTTATGGCATCGCCGTTTTGGTCATGTTCATTTTAAGCACTTATATAAGTTAGCTAAGCATGATATTGTCAAAGGTTTTCCAAAAATTGCTTGTAGTAAGAAAAACTTTTGTGATTCATGTCAAAGAGGTAAACTTAGTAAATCATCGTTCAAACTTAAAGAAGGCATACCTTCTAAGAGGCCCCTAGAATTACTTCATCTAGATTTGTTTGGGCCAACTAGAACCACTTCTTTAGGCAATGCTCATTATGGATTAGTTATTGTTGACGACTTCTCTAGATTTACTTGGGTCTCATTTTTAACTAATAAGAATGAAGCCTTTGAAGAGTTTACCATATTTGCAGAGAAGATACAAAATTTCTTAGGATCCACCATTATCACTATTTGTAGTGATCATGGGGGAGAATTTGAGAATAAGTCTTTTACAAAGTTTTGTGATGACACCGGGATAACTCACAATTTCTCTTTTCCTCGTGCACCACCACAAAATGGTGTTGTAGAGAGAAAGAATAGGACCTTAATTGAGTGTGCCCGTACCATGCTCCATGACAGTCATCTTGGACTACAATTTTGGGCAGAGGCGATGTACACAGTATGTTATGTGCTCAATAGGATTCTAGTGAGACCCCAAACGAACAAAACTTGTTTTGAGCTATTCTATGACAAAAAGCCACAAGGTAGTTATTTTCGTGTTTATGGTTCAAAATGTTTTATCAAGAACACCTTTGGTAACTTAGATAAATTTGAGCTAAGATCCGATGAAGGAATTTTTGTTGGATATTCCACACGTAGCGAAGCCTACCAGATATACAACAAAACCTCTTCAACGATCGAGGAATCACCACACGTATCATTTTATGAAGATTTTGATTTTCTTCATGTTATTGATGATAGTGTAGATGCTATATGTGATTCTCTTAGTAATGTCAAGATTAATGATTTTATTATTGAGACAAACACTACTAATGAGATTGTTGAAGATGTTCTAAGTGATGCAGAGATTCCCAAAGCTTACCCAACCGTTTGCAATCACCCTCATGACCAAATTATTGGAGATATTGGTGTGGGGGTTCGAACGAGGTCAAGAATTGAAGAATTCTCTCATTGTGCATTCGTCTCTACCATTGAGTCAAAGAACATCCAAGAAGCATGTGAGGATAGCTCTTGGATATTGGCAATGGAAGAAGAACTCATGCAATTCGAGGTGAAGTTTGGGAGCTCGTTCCTCTTCCAAGTGTTCACCAAGTGATTGGGACCAAGTGGATCTTCAAGAACAAGACCGATGAGAACGAGGTCATCACAAGGAACAAAGCAAGGTTAGTAGCTCAAGGCTACCAGCAAGAGGAATGTATTGATTTCGAAGAATCTTTTGCCCCTGTAGCTACATTAGAAGATATTAGATTGCTTTTATCTTTTGCATATCATAAGAATTTTAAACTATTTCAAATGGAGGTTAAAAGTGCATTTTTAAACGGTATTGTTATCGAAGAAGTGTATGTTTCTCAACCACCCGGTTTTATTCATGGAAAATTTTCAAACCATATTTTCAAACTTAAAAAAGCGTTATATAGGTTGAGACAAGCTCCTAGAGCTTGGTATGCTTGACTTAAAATCTTTCTTTTGGATTTAGGTTTTAAAATGGGTGAAGTTGATTCAACACTTTTTCTAAAGGATTATGAAAATGACATCCTATTGATTCAAGTTTATGTAGATGATATTATATTTGGATCTACTAACTTTAATATTTTCCAAGAATTTTCTATGTCTATGCAGGATGAATTCGAGATGAGCCATATGGGTGAGCTCAACTATTTTCTTGGACTGCAAATTCGGCAAAAGAAGGATGTGACTTTTATACATCAAACCAAGTACACAAGGAGCTTATTAAGCGATTCAGGATGGAATCGTCTTTAAGCAAACGGACTCCCATGAGTACGACAACTCATCTACACAAGGATGAGGAAGGAAAAGATGTAGACGTTCGTCTATATCGAGGTATGATCGGTAGCTTACTCTATTTAACTGCTAGTAGGCCCGATATCATGTTTTTCATATGCCTATGTGTTGGGGGATATGCCCTCGGATCATTTGAATTTGATGCAAATGAAAATTTAAGCTTGGATATGGACTATTTTGCATAAGATGCAAACTGAATTAAATGTGTCGTAAATAGTTTTCGACAATATTTAATGATATAAACGCGTTGAAAAGGTTACATAGATGAAGGGATCGTCCCGCTCTAAACGCAGGTTCAAACCGCGTCAAAAACGGAGTCCAAATGCACAAGTTATAGCCAAAACAAGTCAGCCCAAACTGTTGGGCTGAACCCAGCGAAAATGGAGGCCCACCAAGCCTGAATTTTCTGGTTAGGGTTTTTTAAAACCCGAGATTTTTTTGACGGCTGGATTTTCTATCTTTGAATGGTTTTGGCTAACTTTGGACGATCAATTGGAGGGTGATTCGGGTTGAATATTGCTTATTTAACCCCTCATCTAGTAATATTTTGTGCTTATATGATGTTTAATTGGTCTCTAATATGTTCGTATATTGTATACCATCATTTATAAGAGATATCACCTGATTTGTACACAAATTATGAATTTTATTGAGTATTTCTAACATTTTATATTTTCATGGCTTGGTCTCGATCTTACGATTCCAACGACTATTTATTTGTATTTTTCGGAGATCTGTGCTAATTACTGTGTATTTTTGAATGCAGAATACCAATTAAAGGGAAAATACGCACGAAATACGGGGAAAATACGAAAACGTATACGGCCCCGCCTCCTCAGCGCCACATGGCGATCATCTGCAGCTTCCCGCCCGATCTGACGGATGAAAAGATGTGCGACGTGGCTCATTCTTGATCGTCGATTCATCATCCGACGGCTGTTAGCGAAGAAGCTTCGAACGCGAATTCGCGAGGTGGAGCGGCTACGTGGCGCCTTGATGAGCGTAGGATCACTATCCAACGGTCGAAGCGCTCCCCGCAATTTGAAGATGCAGGCGGCGACGTGGCCTCTTCTGAAGCGTCGATGCGCGATCCAACGGCTCCGAGCGACCCCGATTTGAATCCGAAGACGGATGCACGCACGAATTTTGAAGCCACATGTCCGTCTTGTGTGCGATCCTGCACTAGATCAACGGCTGGGGTTTGCACAGACATTGTGAAGCGGGTCTGGGCGTGAATTGAAGCGGATGCGAACCCATTAAGCCTATTAAACCCGCAATGCTTGTATTTAAGGTATTCTTAGGGGTTTGCTCCGTATTCTTGGCGTATTTGGGTGAGTTTAGAGGCGATTTTTGCAGAAATTCCTGAGATTCCAGAGAGCAACCTGGAGTATTTTTCAGAGAGTTTTTAGAGGAAGAAGAAGGGCTTTCTTAGGCTAAAAGAGGGTGTATTTGGTGATATCTTTTGAACTTAATTGTGTATTTTCAATTCTATTTACTTCTATTGATTAGAACCATGCTTAATATGATGAATTCCTTAGTTATTTTCAGTATGTGTTGCTAAATTTTGATTGTGCATGGTATGATGTAGTTAGGGGACATGATTTGTATTGTTTGGTTGAAACTTCATGCTAAAATTGTTAACGTTGATAAAGTTATAGTCTTTATTTGAAATCTTCTTTTCATCTTCCAAAAGAACATGATTGAGTTGATGATCGCCTCACGAGGGTGAGTTTTGATCTCCCTAAAAGGGAGTTTCATCTCTTTTATTTAAAAAATTATAGCTTTAGCAACGACTTTATTCAATATTATGCTTTAACCCCCACAAGGGTATTTTCCGATGAATTTCTCTCAAAAAGAGAATTCATTGAGTTATCTTCAATCAACCGAATTAATATAAATCATGGACCCTAATGAACCCATATCATGTGCATACTTCTCATCGATAATTTCATAAACGAAACTTTCTTTTGCTCATATTGTTCACAAACTAAAAACCACGATCAAACCCCATTCAAATCATCATCATCAAAAGTGGTTGGTCTCTTTACGTTGAATTTCTATTTGATTTGAGCTTTGTGGTTGTAACAGGTTTTCTCCCGAGGATTTGACATCTGGACTCCCAGATCTATATTACTTGCACGGACTCTTACGCTTGAGAGAAGCACATTTTGGGCTAAGCAAGTTTTTGGTGCCGTTACCGGGGAGAACGGTTTGTTACCACAGTTTATTTCATTCAGAGTACCTTCGGTGAGATCTTTCCACTTTACTGTACATAAATTTTTGTTTATTTTTATATAAAAAAATTGTGCTAATTTATGTGGCATAGGACTCCTAGGACACAGAGGTTGACTAGACGCTTTGAAATGGCTGCTAATAACATGGATGAAAACTTTAGTAACAACAATGAAAATAATGTGCAACCTGGAGTTCCTAGAACTTTAAAAGATCTTCTCAGACCCACTAGGACTAGCACATCTTTATTCTTTATCTTACCCACTGATGCAAATTCTTTTAATTTCAAACCAGGGGTAATCCAACTCCTGCCCACCTTTCATGGGTTGGACAAGGAAAATCCTTATATTCATATAAAAGGATTTGAGGAAGTGTGCTTGACATGTTTTGATGGAAAGACTAGTGAAGACACGGTATATCTGAAATTGTTTCCTTTCTCACTAAAAGATAAAGCTAAGAACTGGTTAAATAAATTACCATCACGTTCTATTAGTACATGGATTGACTTGCATGCTGAGTTCTTAAAGAAATTTTTTCCTATTCACAAGACATAGGGATTGAAACGACAGATCATGAACTTTGCCCAGAAAAGCGAGGAAACATTCTATCAGGCTTTTGAAAGGTTCTATGAGCTATTGCTAGCATGTCCATATAATGGCTTCGACAAAAGTAGGATTATTGGCTTCTTCTACGATGGACTGCAACCTCAGATGAAACAATTCGTAGAAATGGTGTGCAATGTGGGATTTTTCGATAAGGAGCCAGATGAAGCTTGGACGTACCTGGAGGACATAGCAGAGAATGTACAAACTTGGGATACTACTTCAGAGTACGATAAGGGAGGCCCTTCTGTACCTTCCCAGCCAACACGTGGAGGGGTATACAATTTGAAGCCAGAAGAGGAGTTGTAGGCAAAAATGGAAGCAATGATTACAAATAAGCTTCAAGCTCTCAATTTGAAAGAAGCCAAAGCAGTTGAGATAGAGCAGAGTTGTGCACTTTGCTATGTTGGTGGCCATGACACCGGCACCTGCCCCACACTTCCAGCTTTGAAGAGCATGCTATGCAATCCAACAGGGGTGAATCAAGTATCCACAAACTACCAGGACTTCAATTCCAACAACAAGGGGTTGTGCAACAATCCTAATTTAAATTGGGGCCCCAATTAGCAACCTTAGCAACAGGCTCCTCCTCAGTTTAGGCAATCTCAATACAACAACAACTACTACCAAAGGGAGAACCAAAGGAGAGACTAAGAGCCAATGCAACAACAACAGATGCAACCATTTGGAGATGCGCTTCAGCAGCTTATTCAATTGCAGTAAGCCTAAATGCAATAACAACAGGCTCAGTTTCAAGCTCAACAGACGCAAAACCAACAGATGAACGAAAGCTTGGCTTGGCTTACGACAACATTGGAGAAAGGTAAGCTTCCATTACAATAAATTCCGAATACTAATATGAGCTCATCTTCTTCTGCAGGTAATAATATGAAGCCTTGCCAAGCCGTGTCCACTCTGAGGAATGGGAAGGAAATTCAGAAACCTGACCCACCAAGCAAAGAAGCTGAACAAGAGGAGGAAATTCAAATGCAAGAAGAGGTGCAAAAGGAGAGCACGGATGCGGGTATGAATAATAATATCATTAAAGAGAAAGAGCCCGCAACATATGTACCTTCAGCACCTTTCACTCATCGGCTACTTCAGAAAAATAAAGATAAGTATCAATCCTAAATTCGTGAAATTTTTCAGAAGTGCCAAATAAATATTCCACTGCTTGATGCCATAAATCAAATACCTGCATATGCTAAATTTTTGAAAGACCTGTGCACTATTAAACAAAAATTGAATGTGAAGAAAAAAGCATTTTAACCGAACGGGTTAGTTCTATTATGCAACACAATACACCACCTAAATTTAGAGATCCTGGATCACCCATCATTACTTGTACTATTGGCACTAAAAAGATTGGAAATGCTTTATTGGATTTAGGGTCTAGTGTTAATATCTTGCCATATCCTATCTTTTTGCAGCTTGGGTTAGGAGAGCTAAAACCAACATCTGTCACATTGCAATTAGCTGATAGATCTATTAAAGTCCCAAAGGGGTGCATTACGGATGTCCTCGTTCAAGTAGACAAATTTTACTACCCTGCAGACTTTATAGTTCTAGACATCCAAGGACCCCAAACTGCCAATTCCACTCCCATCATCCTCGGTAGACCATTCCTGGCAACACGCAATGCTTTAATAAATTATAGGGATGGTCAACTTAAATCACTTTTGGTAATATGATGTTAGATTTGAATATATTTAATACTTGTAAGTTACCAAATGTGGATGATGAGGTTGAAAAGGTAAACGTGATTGACTCATTGGTGGATGATCATATTTGCTCTGAATTTTATGGTGATGCTACAATTAGTAAAACAATTGTGGAAGATACTGATGACATCTTTCTTGTGTAGGAAAATGTGAAGGAACTCAACGTGATATTGGAGTCTAAGTTCGAGGCTATGCCACAAAATGCACCAATTCAAATGTCATCTGAAGTGGAAGGCCCAAAGCCTGAAATAAAGCCACTACCTGAATATCTCAAGTCAAAGGACACTTCAGTTGTGCTCAGGTTTCTCAAAGAGAACATTTTCTCTAGATTTGGAGTGCCCAAAGCCTTGATCAGTGATGGAGGGTCCCATTTTTGCAACCGCATATTCGCTAATCTAATGAAGAGATTTGGGGTCATGCACAAAGTCTCTACTCCATATCACCCCTAAACCAATGGTCAAGCAGAGCTGGCGAATAGAGAGATCAAAGGCATTTTACAGAAGACGGTGAATCCTTCACAAAAAGATTGGAGCTTGCGCTTACCTGAAGCTCTGTGGGCCTACATGACGGCCTACAAGACAATTTTGGGGATGTCACCTTACCTTCTTGTCTTTGGGAAGTCTTGTCACTTACTTGTAGAATTGGAGCATAGATCCTATTGGGCTATTAAGAAATTAAATTTTGATACTGATTCATCTTTTGCTTCTCGCAGGTTACAGCTGTTGGAGATAGAAGAGCTGAGAAGAAATGCTTATGACAATGCCAAGATATCAAAAGAAAGGATGAAATCCGTCCATGACATGATGATCCTAAGGAGGGAGTTCACCCCAGGCCAAAAATTTCTTCTATACAATTCCAGGCTACACATATTCCCTGGGAAGCTTCGCTCTAGGTGGTTTGGACCTTTCACAGTCAAAGAAGTTTTCCCACATGGAGCAGTGCTATTGCTTAATGAAAAAGACGGGAGTGAGTTCAAGTAAATGGCCAAAGATTGAAGCATTTTCACGAGCCTTGGACTAAGGATGCGAGCACCATCGATCTCACGGATCCACCTTCGGGTGGCAACTAATCAGGTGTGTTCTTTCCATGCTTCCCTCTCCCTAACATTGAGGACAATGTTTATTTTAAGTTGGGGGGGTGATATAAACTTTTAGGATTTTTCTTTTCCTTTTTCTTTTAGGATTTTTTTAGTTAGTTCCCTTTTTGCATTGAAAAAAAATTGAGTCAAGTTCTATCACCAATAATTATTTTACCTAGAGATGAACCTCATGTGATGAAAATTCTCGAAATCTATTCACCACCGTACACATGTGATTTATTTCCCTCCACCACTATTGTTAAATATTTTAGTCTCATTTGACATGAATGTTAGTACTCGTGGTAAATTTCTGTTGATATATCTCAATGGTAGGATTAATTGATAACTTAATGAATCTAGAAATTATGAATTAGCAAATCGTATGCTTTCAATGGAACACACCAAGGTTCATGCACCAATAGTTCACAAAATAACTGAAGCATTGCTTTTTATCTCGTATTCATTGCTATTTGCATGCTTTGTGTGATTTTGGGTAGAAAGTATACACTGTCTTTTGAAATGATTAGGATAACTCATTCTTGTGAAAGAATTAAGGAGAGGAAGCTATCTTGCTAAGTTATTTATGCACACACAAAAAAGAGAGAAACACAAAAGCGAATAAAAAAAAGAAAAAAATGAAGAAAAAAATGAATGAGTGTGTCACTAAAATAGATAACTTGGTTGGCTCGAGTAGTACAGTCCGAGGGGTCCTTTTTGGCCTAATGCCCCATTATCGTCTGATTTGGGAGCCATTGACCGGAACCTCACTCAATTGATGGAGCGATCCAAGTTATACAATTTTCCGCAAATGTTGCTTTAAGCGCGTTAAGCGAAACTAATAAAAAGAGAAAGAAAAGAGAGAATAAGTGTGCATAACTAGCAAGGCAAGAGAATTTCCAAAGCTTAAAGAAAGCACGAGATATGGTGTGATTTCCTATGAATGAAGATTGACCTGTGTATGTCTTGATACCATTCTATTCTATATACTTGCTTTGCATGATAGATCTACGCTCCAAGTTAGAATCTCTAATTGAAAAGTGTGAGCCATTGATTTTGTGTACTATGCGCTATGAAGTAATAGATAGTGAAGTTAAGTCGATTTCATGACCATTTGAGAGATACTTGTTCTTCATCTTTCAACCCACGAGTACCATTATTTTATGAGCTTGAAATCTTGATATTAGTGTGTGGTCATCTTCTTTTGTCGTTGTAGTATAGTGGTGAGTGATTTGAGATCTGATAAGGTGATCTAGGTGTATATTTGATATCATTTTTCGCTCACTTTTCTAGAGGCTAGCAAAACGCTAGTTGGGGGGTGTGATTCGGGTTGAATATTGCTTATTTAACCCCTCATCTAATAATATTTTATGCTTATATGATGTTTAATTGGTCTCTAATACGTTCGTATATTGTATACCATCATTTATTAGAGATATCACTTGATTTGTACACAAATTATGAATTTTATTGAGTATTTCTGCCTTTTTATATTTTTCATGGCTTGTTCTCGATCTCACGATTCCAACGACTATTTATTTGTATTTTTCCTAGATCTGTGCTAATTACTGTGTATTTTTTAATGCAGAATACCAATTAAAGGGGAAAATATGCACGAAATACGGGGAAAATACGAAAACGTATACGGCCCCGCCTCCTCAGCGCCACGTGGCAATCATCTGCAGTTTCCCGCCCGATCTGACGGATGAAAAGATGCGCGACGTGGCTCGTTCTTGATCGTCGATTCATCATTCGACGGCTGCTAGCGAAGCAGCTTCGAACATGAATTCGCGAGGCGGAGCGGCTACGTGGCGCCTTGATGAGCGTAATATCACTATCCAACGGTCGAAGCGCTCTCGCAATTTGAAGACGCAGGCGGCGACGTGGCCTCTTCTGAAGCGTCGATGCGCGATCCAACGGCTCCGAGAGACCCCGATTCGAATCCGAAGACGGATGCGCGCATGAATTTTGAAGCCACGTGTCCGTCTCATGTGCGATCCCGCACTAGATCAACGGCTGGAGTTTGCGCAGACATTGTGAAGCGGGGTTGGGCGTGAATTGAAGCGGATGCGAACCCATTAAGCCTATTAAACATGCAATGCTTGTATTTAAGGTATTCTTAGGGTTTTGCTCCGCATTCTTGGCGTATTTGGGCGATTTTGGAGGCGATTTTTGCAGAATTTTCCTGAGATTCCAGAGAGCAAACTGGGGTATTTTTCAGAGAGTTTTTAAAGGAATAAGAAGGGCTTTCTTAGGCTAAAAGAGGGTGTATTTGGTGATATCTTTTGAACTCAATTGTGTATTTTCAATTCTATTTACTTCTATTGATTAGAACCATGCTTAATATGATGAATTCCTTAGTTATTTTCAGTATGTGTTGCTAAATTTTGATTGTTCATGGTATGGTGTAGTTAGGGGACATGATTTGTATTTGTTTGGTTGAAACTTCATGCTAAAATTGTTAACGTTGATAAAGTTATAGTCTTTATTTGAAATCTTCTCTTCATCTTCCAAAAGGACATGATTGAGTTGATGATCGCCTCACGAGGGTGAGTTTTGATCTCCCCAAAAGGGAGTTTCATCTCTTTTATTTAAAAGATTATAGCTTTAGCAACGACTTTATTCAATATTATGCTTTAACCCCCACACGGGTATTTTCCGATGAATTTCTCTCAAAAAGAGAATTCATTGAGTTATCTTCAATCAACCGAATTAATATAAATCATGGCCCCTAATGAACCCATATCATGTGCTTACTTCTCATCGATAATTTCATAAACGAAACTTTCCTTTGCTCGTATTGTTCACAAACTAAAAACCACGATCAAACCCCATTCAAACCATCATCATCAAAAGTGGTTGGTCTCTTTACGTTGAATTTCTATTTGATTTGAGCTTTATGGTTGCAACAGGTTTTCTCCCGAGGATTCGACATCTGGACTCTTAGATCTATATTACTTGCACGGACTCTTACGCTTGAGAGAAGCACATTTTTGGGCTAAGCAGAGGGTCAAACGGACTCCGATTGACTCGCCGTTTTTTCCTATGCGTTCACCATTGAACGCCCTTCGATTGGTAGATTGTACCAAGATTGAAGCTCAACGGAAAAATTCACGGAAGTTTAGCCTTTGTGAAATGCAAACTAAATTGAATTTATTAACCCCATTCAATAGTCCCACATCGGTTGTGCGAAAAAGGGGAGAGTCCGCCGCCTATATAACTAGGGGCATCCCCCTTCTTCCACACTCGTCCCAAGCTCCAGATCTGAGTGGCTCCCGTAAATGTTGGAGCACGCTCGGATCTAGACTTAAATTAATTTTCTCTATCTCCCTATATTTCTGCCTTACTCCTGAGGGCTCTAGCAAAGCCACGAAGGAGTTCAGATTCGGATCCGAGATCTTGGCGAAGGCTTTTACTCGCATGAAACTTTCTTCGGCCCGTGGTTGGCTCGGTGACATGAGGATTGCTCGCCTCGGGATGCGGAGCGGTTTGAGGAGCGGTTCGAGGAGCGGCTCGACGTGGGACGTGGAGCGGCTCGGAAGACGGTGCAGAACATCTTGCCCGCCCCAGGGTTGAGATTCCGGGTATGTTTTTAGAAGCTTTCGTTTTAATTATTTACAGTAGTTTCGATCCCTCTAGGGCTGGTCAGATCCACCCCGAGTTGGCAGAGATCCTGGCTAATAGGGTCTGGTTCCTGATTCGGAGTGAATATTGCATATTTAACCCCCTTATTAGTCCTATTTTGTGCCCATATGATGCTTAATTTATCTCTAATACATTCGTATTTTCTACATCACCATTTATTAGAGAATTCACATTGTTTGAGCATAAAACAGTAATTAATGGAGTATTTCTGTACTTTTTATATTTTTCCTATTATCATCTCGATCTCACGATTCCAACGACTATTTATTTGTATTTTTCTGAGATCTGTGCTAATTTCTATGAATTTTTGAATGCAGAATACCAATTAAATGGGGAAATACGCAAATAAAAACGAAAATACGGAGCACGAATCTTGACGCATTGCGCGGCATCCATCGGGACAGCCACGTGGCACGATTTTGACGGTCTCCGCCTTCATCCAACGGCCGTCGTCGCTTCCGCATTCGAATTCGGAGGTGATGACGCGGCTTCGTGTGAGCCGTAGGATCATCATCCAACGGCGGAAAGTAAGCCGCTGCCGCGATACTAATGAGAGCGCCGTGGCCGTTGGATCTCGATCCAACGGTCTGCGAGCGAGGCACCTGAATTCAAAAGGCGGGTCGACGTGGCTTCTCGAGGACGGTTGATTTTTGATCGAACGGTCAAAAAGCATCCCGAGTTCGAATCAAAAGCGGGCTGAAGCAGCGGTAGACGTGGCATCATCACGTCTGTTTGATCTTAATCGGACGGATGTAATCGAAGACGAAGCGAACGCGGATCGTTCGAGCTTAGCGGGCGGTGACCCGCGAAGTGTGCCACGTGGCGGTTGCACGGAGGATCGCGCATTGATCAGACGGTCCTAATCTATCAGCGGTCTGCGGGTGGATATTTTTAAGCGGGTTTCGACCCGATAAGCTATTAAACCCGCAATGAGTTATATTTAAGCGTATTTTAGGGTTTTTGGGGGTATTCTGGCGTATTTTGGGACTTTTGGAGCGGCTACTGTTCGTATTTCTCTAGGGGAAAATTCTGAAAAATTCCAGAGGCTATTCTTCCTATTCTAAAGGAGTTTTGGGTTCTAAAGTGGAGATTTGGTGATAAATTCTTGAACTTATACCCCGTATTTGGTGTATTTCATTGTATTTGGCTAGTATAACGATGTATTTGGCTATTAAATCTGATTGTTTTTGCACCATGCGTGGCTAATCTCCTTGTGCTATGGTTGTGATGTAATTAGGAGTATTTAGTTGATGACTTTCATGTCTTTAGCCCTATTATCATGTCAAAATTGCTCGTAACCTTGATTTCTACAACGTATTTGTTGGGTATTTGCTTATTGTCGATATTGTTTACATCCCATATGGCTAGGCCCTGACAAGGCTAGCCAATTCATGTTCACTAATCTGAACTTATTGTTGCATTTATTGTTTAATGAAATCAATGTTGCTAGTGATGCGTATACGGCCAATTTGACTAGTTTTCATCGTTTCATCTTCCGACGTCTTCGTGCCCTGACCGGACGAAGCGTTGAGTTATATAAAAGACATGATATTTCAGCGATTATTAACTCCTAATGAACTCACAACCCAGCACATGATCCCCATACTTGTATCCCTCTCCAAGTCACCGTAAATATCATTTTCTTTTGCTATTTGATACTCTTGATCCTATATCTTTGTGTTCGATAGGTGGTTGGTTAACATCGTATTATTACTCTTTTCAGATTGACGTTCGTAGTTTTGCAGGTCAGTTGTCCCGCGGATTCGATACCTGGACTCACCAGGATATTACTTGCACGATCTCCTGCGCTTGGGAGTAGTTCTCACATCATTTGAGACGAGGCAAGTTTTTGGCGCCGTTGCCGGGGACAACAGTACTTGTGATCTACTATTTCAGTTCGTTTGGAGGAACATTCGGTGAGATCCTTCCATCTTATAGTCTAGGATTTTTTTTATTTTATTTTTTTGTTTTCTTTTTAAAAATGGAGTATATGGAATACATGAAATTCTATTGTACGAACAATTTGTATGATGCAGAATATTATAAGGCACACAAACATAGGATGGAGAAGCTCAAGATCGTTGGTTTTAATCAGACTGATTGTGAAACTTTCTTTCAGGCCTGGAGGAGGTTCACAGACATAATTTCGAGCTATCCGCAGCATGGGTTTACGAAGAAAGAGCTTATGGAGTCCTTCCTAGGTGGACTACGACCACAGCTGCAGGAATTCTTGGGAGTCATGACGCCAACAGAGGCGTGGAATTATATGGAGTCTTTGCAAGAGGATGATGAAATCATGAAAGAGACTTCAGAGTGCGATTCAACGGGACCTTCAAGCCTTGATCAAGGAGAGCAAAGCGTAGACGTACCTTTGCACCATTTGAAAGAGGAAGTTCAATTGCTCATTCAGACACAGGAGGCCACATCCCATCAATTCCAAGAAAACTTCCTTGCTCGGAGTCGGCAAATTCAGCAATCAATTGAAAATCTTACGCTGATTTCCACTTGCTTAGAAGAATATAAATCGTTTGAAATTCAATTTCCAAAATCTAATTTGACTTCATCTTCTATTGCAGGTATTTCGAGCGAGCCATGTCACGATGAAGTCACGAATGAAAACATTGACATGGCAGGAAGTGTGTGCAAAGTAGAGGATGAGCGAGCAATTTGGATGAACAGGAGGAGGAGACGACTAGGGACATTGGTTTAAAGAATATCTCTATGGAGCCCGAACCATTCCCTTCCCCAGTTTTTTCCCAAAATCATTTACCCCTCTCCACATTGACCGAGCATCATACCGAGTGTAGTGCACATTTTTCAGGGAGTTGTCATCACCATGCTCTATTTTACTTCACCTATTTTGATGACTATATTTGGAATATGTTTATGGCGAAGAATTTTAAAATAATTTGGACTGACATAACTCATCTCTTGCAGGACATTGGTAAACAGCTTATAGAGATGCTTGGAGTTGTGTTGCTGGGGTCCAATTTAGCTAAATGAGGAAGATTACTCGCCGAGAAGCGCAAGGATCAAATTGAACAACTTCCTCCACCATTAAAGATTCGTGATCCGTCATTTGATCACGGTGTGTTCTTTCCAGTAGTGTAGATTTTATATGCTTTCTAGGATGCTTGCTTTGAATAAACTCGTACCCTCTTCGACATTGAGGACAATGTCCATCTTTAGTTGGGGGGTGTGTATGAGACCTTAGGATTTTTTTTTCAAAAAGCATGGCATAAGGAAAGAATGAACCACCAATCTCACCATTTTAAACTCCTTCGTATTCCTCAAATGCGGATGATTATGCATTAACGGAGTTCTAAAAATTGTTTATGGCTTGAATTAAATTTTTTTTCCTTCATGAATTACCGTTAATATGCTATTCATGAAAAATTTTCAATTGCCATGATTAATATCTCGAAATAGTCTGAATTTATTTCATGCATGCTAAAGGTGATGAAAAAGCTTGAGTATACACATTTTTTTGAAAAGTCTTCAAGTTGAAGAGGAATTTGGCCTTGGTTATTAATGCTTTGTTTAAAAAAAAATGATGGGTATTGAGTTGCTTAAGAAAAGAAAAATGAATGACAAAAGAATGATGAAAAATGAATGAATAAGTATGTCACTAATAAATAACTTGGTTGGCTCGAGTAGTACAGTCCGAGGGGTCCTTTTTGGCCTAATGCCCTATTATCGTCTGATTTGGGAGCCATTGACAGGAAACTCACTCATTTGATGGAGCGATCCAAGTTATACATTTTTCTGCGAATGTTGCTTGATGCGCGTTACGCGGAACGATTAAAAGAAAAGAAATGGTGAATATATATTAAGCAAATTCATTACCCATATCTTGAATGATTGTTTTGATAGGCCAATTCCTTGGAAACAAGAAAACTAGAGAAAAACGACGTGTTATACTTTCGCTTGCGCAAAACGATGCTTGTATGTTATTTATTCATACTAAATTAGAGAAAACATCATGTGAATGATCTTGGTCATGGATGTGTATATTGATGGTATAAATCATGTTGGAAAGCGTATTGTTGAGCCAGGCCATAAGCGATTGATAGAATTATTTTTTATTGATCATCCTTATTTATCGCTCTTTTTGCTAGGGACTAGCAAAACGCTAGTTGGGGGGTGTGATTCGGAGTGAATATTGCATATTTAACCCCCTTATTAATCCTATTTTGTGCCCATATGATGCTTAATTTATCTCTAATACATTCGTATTTTCTACATCACCATTTATTAGAGAATTCACATTGTTTGAGCATAAAACAGTAATTAATGGAGTATTTCTGTACTTTTTATATTTTTCCTAGCATCGTCTCGATCTCACGATTCCAACGACTATTTATTTGTATTTTTCTGAGATCTGTGCTAATTTTTATAAATTTTTGAATGCAGAATACCAATTAAATGGGGAAATACGCAAATAAATACGAAAATACGGAGCACGAATCTTGACGCATTGCGCGGCATCCATTGGGACAGCCACGTGGCACGATCTTGACGGTCTCCGCCTTCATCCAACGGCCGTCGTCGCTTTCGCATTCGAATTCGGAGGTGATGACGCGGCTTCGTGTGAGCCGTAGGATCATCATCCAACGGCAGAAAGTAAGCCGCTGCCGCGATACTAATGAGAGCGCCGTGGCCGTTGGATCTCGATCCAACGGTCTGCGAGCGAGGCACCTGAATTCAAAAGGCGGGTCGACGTGGCTTCTCGAGGACGGTTGATTTTCGATCGAACGGTCAAAAAGCATCCCGAGTTCGAATCAAAAGCGGGCTGAAGCAGCGGTAGACGTGGCATCATCACGTCTGTTTGATCTTAATCGGACGGATGTAATCGAAGACGAAGCGAACGCGGATCGTTCGAGCTTAGCGGGCGGCGACCCGCGAAGTGTGCCACGTGGCGGTTGCACGGAGGATCGCGCATTGATCGGACGGTCCTAATCTATCAGCGGTCTGCGGGTGGATATTTTTAAGCGGGTTTCGACCCGATAAGCTATTAAACCCGCAATGAGTTATATTTAAGCGTATTTTAGGGTTTTGGGGGTATTCTGGCGTATTTTGGGACTTTTGGAGCGGCTACTGTGCGTATTTCTCCAGAGGAAAATTCTGAAAAATTCCAGAGGCTATTCTTCCTATTCTAAAGGAGTTTTGGGTTCTAAAGTGGAGATTTGGTGATAAATTCTTGAACTTATACCCCGTATTTGGTGTATTTCATTGTATTTGGCTAGTATAACGATGTATTTGGCTATCAAATCTGATTGTTTTTGCACCATGCGTGGCTAATCTCCTTGTGCTATGGTTGTGATGTAATTAGGAGTATTTAGTTGATGAATTTCATGTCTTTAGCCCTATTATCATGTCAAAATTGCTCGTAACCTTGATTTCTACAACGTATTTGTTGGGTATTTGCTTATTGTCGATATTGTTTACATCCCATATGGCTAGGCCCTGACAAGGCTAGCCAATTCATGTTCACTAATCTGAACTTATTGTTGCATTTATCGTTTAATGAAATCAATGTTGCTAGTGATGCGTATACGGCCAATTTGACTAGTTTTCATCGTTTCATCTTCCGACGTCTTCGTGCCCTGACCGGACGAAGCGTTGAGTTATATAAAAGACATGATATTTCAGCGATTATTAACTCCTAATGAACTCACAACCCAGCACATGATCCCCATACCTGTATCCCTCTCCAAGTCACCGTAAATATCATTTTCTTTTGCTATTTGATACTCTTGATCCTATATCTTTGTGTTCGATAGGTGGTTGGTTAACATCGTATTATTACTCTTTTCAGATCGACGTTCCTAGTTTTGCAGGTCAGTTGTCCCGTGGATTCGATACCTGGACTCACCAGGATATTACTTGCACGATCTCCTGCGCTTGGGAGTAGTTCTCACATCATTTGAGACGAGGCCGTTCCTTAGGGCTGCATGTTAATTAGTTTAACATAATTTTTCCGCTGCTATTTTATGTCTATGTTCTGTCCGACTTAGGATGAGAATAGAGTTTTTGTGCCCTAAGGGTCCTAGAAAACCCTTCAATGCTATCAGAGACATCTCTGTATGCTGATCTAGGACTTCGATTAATTAATTGAACGCATTTAAGAAAAATGTTTTCTTTAAATTTATGCGATAAGTTTAAAAATGATTTTAGATGTTTAAAATTTTATATGATAAATTTTAAACATGAAATTTTTTTAAAATGATGTTTTAAATTTATGTGATAATTTTAAAACTGATTTTAAAACTTTAAAAATTTATGCGATAAGTTTAAAATGATTTTAGATGTTTAAAAATTTTATATGATAAATTTTTAAGCATGAAATTTTAAAATGATGTTTTAAATTTATGTGATAATTTTAAAACTGATTTTAAAAGTTTAAAATTTTTATGCGATAAATATTTTAAGTAACATGCAAATTTTGTGAATTTTTAAAACAAGTTTTTTATTTTTAAGAGATAAAATAAAATGTTTTAAAAATCATATTTTAAATTTAAATGTTAAATTTAAGTATGCATGCTAAAATTGTTTATTTGATAAACATTATTCTATTTAATTGTTAAATAGTTGTATACTTTACTTTTATGCGATAAAATTAGTGTAACTTTATTTTAATGGCTATGTCATCTTGTCCCTTATTTGATAACACAAGACAACCTCTTAGGTTAGCTATTAAAGAACTCGTTAAAATTTATGAGATAAATTCTAAATGACATGCTATGTTTTAATAAAACATTAACAACACTTTAAGACCTAATTCCTGATTAGGGTAGTCCCTTTAATGAAATTTTAATTCTAATTGTTATGAAATTAATTCTCATTAAAGGAATTCGCTTTTGCGTTGTTAATAAATTTATTAAAATCCTAATATCGATTAGGATAGCATGTGGACCTTATAGTTGATAAGGATTTAATAAAAGTTATTACACAAATCCTAAAATTTTGAATTTAAGAATGCAACTAGTTGATATGATTAATTAGTTGTTAATAAAAACCTTTTAGTCTGTGGCACGCATATAAAAATGACAAGCCTCATTCAATGGACCATGATCCAGTCAATGTGCTTGGCTAAGTTTGTTGGATCACCCTAGCTAGTCTAAGGGATAGTGATCCTGGCTTAGTCAATTCCCTGGCTGAGTTCCGCTGGACCGCAATGACGCGAATCATGATTGTATGACACCCTGGACTATATCTAAGTCAAATATGTTAATAATCTTCTTCAAGAATAGCCGTAGCCCTCCTTGTTTTAGGGGTTGGTAACTATAGGACTCGTGCTACAGTTGTTGAGCTACACTCAAGCTGTGATATGGCAACCTTGTAGAATCAAACTCCTTAAATACATAAGATGAAATCTTGACTTGACCCAAACCGTCGTGTCGTGAATACACCGAGCGCCTGCGTAAGTTTAAGTCAATGATGTAGTCTGGCTAGATGTAGTCTAAGACCTGACCCAAACCAACGTGTCGTGAATACACCGAGCGCCGGGGCTAGTCAGGCTAGACATGAAAACAAGGGTCCGACTAGACTAGACATTGTGATTTGGATGAGCACACTCATGATCACAAATGGCTAGGGGTAAAAACCGATAAGAGGGTCATATCTGATATGATCGATGAAGAGTCATCTTCCGATACAGAGTCAAGCAACTTGTTGAGCTACACTCAAGGTTGTTAGGCTCAGGGTGATTGGTTCTCTTACCCATTTATTTAATTCGATTAAATCGTTCATTGTTAAGGCTTAAAAATGATCGTAAAAATAGTGGGAGGATATAGATAGATAAAAGCCATTCTACCTATATTTAATATTGAACATATGCTAAACTAGGGTAAGTTCTAAGTTTAGAAATGGAATCAAAATATAATATTTTAATGGAATTAGTTAACTGGTCAAATAGGTTGATTAATTGAATATCAAGTTAAATTCTAATTGATAGAATTAAACTATATTCTCGTTGACATTAAAATGACCTTCTAAAGAATAGACTTAAGAAATATGATTTCATTAAGTTCTGGGTCCAACAAATAAATTCACGCTACATGTCACTCGCCTCTATATGGGCCAGCTTGAACATATAGGATATTCGAAGTATGTTTCTCCCTACAACTTGTCGAGCTACACTCAAGGGTGTTTGGAAAAACAATTTTGATCTGCAAAGTTCAAGAATTCGATCAAACTGTTTGAGTCGAATACGCGTGCATGAACGGTGCAAGACTATGCATCCCAACCGGATCTTGAGACAAGCAACGTGGTGAGCTACACTCAAGGTTGCAAAGCTCAAGCGTTTGGTTACATGAGATGCTTGCATAGCTATGTTGGGCTATTTAACATCTAAATATGATTTAGAAAAGGAAGAAGGCACTCTGGAAAGTCAATTGAGAAATTTAGTTATATTTATCATTAGTAAAGGCGTAAGTAGGAGGAAAAGAAAATGTGACATATTTTGATGTCACGATTTCAGAATAATTGTTATACAAAAAGATGTCTAACACACTTTGACGAATGTCGTCACCTTGCTTCTGAAGCAATGTTTTGTGTTAGTAATTTGTAATAACTATAATATATTAAATGTTATTATATGAATACACAAGATAGTAGCAAACTTATATGGCAAAATAGACTAGGCCGTATCAAGAGAGTAAGCTTCACAAGTCACATAAAGAGGGGTCTGACCTCTCGTATTATGAAGTCTGCAGACACTTGTGAATCTTATCCTCTTAGATATAATGGCCGAAACCCATCTGTAAGACAGTGGAAGAATGAGTTGTCGAACTCAATCTCGTACATACTGATGTACCCGAGTCTAGATTGACCAAAATAAGTTATTCTTATATTTTTAAGACACGTGTTCTTGATGAAACACAAGTCTGATAAAATAAAGAACGAAATGATTAAAGTATTTAAACTGATTCGATTAGATCAAATGGTCAAATACTTAGCTATATAAAATCTTGCGCAATTAAAAGAAAATGTGATTTTCTCTCAGGTCAAGTCTTTTAACACATCTGTGTGTTAAAAGGTATGAATCACACTTAGTTAGACTTGGTGCGATTCATAGCAAGTGACTCTGAGTTAAGTCCTCCCTCTGGGTTCAGTCCCAGATAGTAATGCCTAGGTTTTGATAATGGTCTATGAGGATATTATCAATAAGATATCCATTAAATCAATCGTAAGGAAGTTGTATAATTACTCGAATCTTGTGAGATGAAGAGTCGAGTTAGACATCATAATTGATGATGACTTAGCCAACTTCCGGGATGAAATTCGGAGTAGTAACTCCGATTTATAACTTGATGCAATCAGAATATGTCCGTGTGCGCAAATAAATTTTGGAATTTAGTTTACGTGTCCAAGGAATTTGTTTCCCCATTTTCTGCAAGTAAATCTTTAAGTTAAAAGATTGGTGCAGAAAGTAAATAGTGAAGTACAATCATGTTAGTCGAGTAACAGTTTTCATCCTAATTCCTATAAAACGGATTATGATGAAACCATTTTTGCCAACAGATGTGTACAGATCTACTCGGATCAAACTCGATGTAAACGCTTATATTGACCATGAAAATTGGAGCATTCACTTATAAGTTCGTTTTTCTAAATATGATTTAGACGAACCAACTTATATGAATTAGCCAGAAAGTTTTCAAGTTAGTGGGAGCGTATAAATTACATGCGAGGCATCAAAGGGATGGAACATATATTTTGACAAAGTAATCAAAGAGTTTGATACTTTATCAGAAATAGATATAAGCCATTTGAAATGACCAGTAACTAATTTAAAATTATCGTAAGGTACGATGAACGGGAAGAGATCCAAGGAAATAAAATATTATAGATTCTGAAAGACCAAGTGAATTATTTGAATGAGATTCAAATGGTTGGTCTAAAATGAACATAGAAACCCCTTAAGTCTATACTGTATACAGTTTTAGCAGATCCACTCACAAAGGCTCTACCACATGAAGTCTTGAAAAACTTATGTGTAAAAACGGTATGAGATGTCGGGATAAATGGGCCTGAGTGCAAGTGGGAGATGTAGAGAGATGATGACCTCGAGGCTATTTATCTCTGTGTATATAGCACAAATGTCTTGTTCGGAATAACAGTAAGCTGTTTGGTAATAATTTACTAAGTTATTTTATAATGTAGTAAAAATTAGATATTAACTTAGGTAAAGTCCTGGGACTTTATGCAAGGTCAAACATGCATCGAGATAAGTATCTTGATTATGGAGAAATGTTTGACCGTCTGAAGCATAAGTCTAAAAGGGTTCGTGGTCCTAGATGTTTCGAGACAAGGATATCGAAACATCGGATAGACCATTGTGTCTTAGTCTTCACCGTTTAGCGGTGACGATGATCTCATGATCGTTTGACTTGGCGAAGTCGAAGACGAGACACAGGTACTCATTAGTGAATGAGTTCACTAAACAATCCACAAGAGTTATCGTATGGTTATATTGACCAATCTGACAATGATAACTCTTAGTGATGATATGCAAGTTGGTCTTTTGACTTGAGGTCTTTTTACGAACCTGTGCGTGAACAGTGCCACTTAGATCACTGACCTAACTTCGAGACTAGGCCTGTCGAAAGGTTTTTGATTGGGTGTCACTTAAAGCGTACGAGGAGAGTAATGACCAAGAGAGGATGCGTCTCTCCCGGTCAATGGGAGTTAGTGTCGTAGAGTTAGTTCGGTCTTTAGTAAAATCTCTGATCAGAGTATGTTGGAAGAAGCCCAACATTACTTGACTAAAGATCGATAGAAACTAACCTGATTCAAGTTATTGGGGGTGACAGTTTGACCGTACCCTAGACTTGATCTACACGACATAGTTTACATGAAGAGACTAAAACCACAGAACTCATCACGGACACAGTCAGGGTGGTCCCGACAATACTCATGTCAATGAGTCAACCACATAATTATGATTCTGAAACAGGGACGACAACTACTGCTAGTGGTCATTGCCGTATAGGGCTTCGAGCCCAACTTGTAGTAAGGGTCAGGCTATATGGTCTCACACAGAGTGCGACCTTTGTCTAGTAATAGGTAAAAACGATTAGTGAGAATATGCATTTGATGCAAGGGATAAAATATTGCAAAATATGTTTACAATTATCTCCTGCATTTGGGATAAATGATTTTGAGTGCAAGTGGGAGATGTTGGGGGATATGCCCTCAGATCATTTGTGTTTGATGCAAATGAAAATTTAAGCTTAGATAGGGACTATTTTGCATAAGATGCAAACTGAATTAAATGTGTCGTAAATATTTAATGACAATATTTAATGAAATAAACGCGTTGAAAAGTTTACCTAGATGACGGGATCGTCTCGCTCTAAACGCAGGTTCAAACCGCGTCAAAAACGGAGTCCAAATGCACAAGTTATAGCAAAACAAGTCAGCCCAAACTGTTGGGCTGAACCCATGGAAAATGAAGGCCCACCAAGCCTGAATTTTCTGGTTAGGGTTTTTTAAAACCCGGGATTTTTTGACGGCTGGATTTTCTATCTTTAAATGATTTTGGCTAACTTTGAATGATCAATTGGAGGGTCAAACGGACTCCGATTGACTCGCCGTTTTTTCCTATACGTTCAACGTTGAACGCCCTTCGATTTGGTAGGTTGTACCAATATTGAAGCTCAACAACGATAGAGTTAAAATTCACGGAAGTTTAACCTTTGTGAAAGGCAAACTAAATTGAATTTATTAACCTCATTCAATAGTCCCACATCGGTTGTGCGAAAAAGGGGAGAGTCCGCCGCCTATATAAATAGGGGCCTCCCCCTTCTTCCAAACTTTTCCCAAGCTCCAGATCTAAGCGACTCCCGTAAATGTTGGAGCACGCATGGATCTAGGCTTAAATTAATATTCGCTATCTCCCTATATTTCTGCCTTACTCTTGAGGGCTCTAGCAAAGCCACGAAGGAGTTCGGATTCGGATCCGAAATCTTGGCGAAGGCGTTCACTCGCATGAAAATTTCTTCGGCGCGTGGTTGGCTCGGCGACACGAGGATTGCTTGCCTCGGGATGTGGAGTGGTTCAAGGAGCGGTTCAAGGAGCTGCTCGATGTGGGACGGGGAGCGGCTCGGAAGACGGTGCGGAACATCTTGCCCGCCCTAGGGTTGAGATTCTGGTTATGTTTTTAGAAGCTTTCGTTTTAATTATTTGCAGTAGTTTAGATCCCTCTAGGGGTGGTCAGATCCACCCCGAGTTGGCAGATATCCTGGCTAATAAGGTCTGGTTCCTTAGGGCTGCATGTTAATTAGTTTAACATAATTTTTCCGCTGCTATTTTATGTCTATGTTCCGTCCGACTTAGGACAGGAATAGATTTTTTGTGCCCTAAGGGTCCTAGAAAACCATTCACTATGTGCTAGATATCAAGCTGGACCTAAGGAGTCACACTTGATTGTGGTTAAACGAATTTTTCGTTACCTCAATCATTCCCTAGATTATGGGTTACTTTACCCTAAATCTAGCACATATGAGTTAATTTCATATAGTGATGCCGACTTTGTCGGATGCAAATCCGATAGGAAGAGTACTAGTGGCACTTGGCATTTTCTAGGAAATTCCCTAGTTTCTTGGTTCTGTAAGAAACATAACTCGGTATCATTGTCCACGACTGAACCGGAATATATTTCCGCGTGTCTTACATGTGCAAAGGTTCTTTGGATGAGACACACTAATAAGGACTATGGTGTCAATTGTGATACTTGCCCTATCATGGTTGATAACCAAAGTGCTATATGTCTTTCCAAGAATCCGGTACATCACTCTCGTACCAAACACATAGATGTGAGACACCATTTTATCAATGATCATGTAGCTAAGAAGGACATCATCTTAGAGTACATTGAAACCCAAAAACAAATAGCTGACATCTTCACTAAACCTCTTAAAGAAGATTCATTTGTAAGGTTGCGTGGAGAATTAGGGATTATGGGTGAATCTGAAATTTAGGAGTTCAACCTTTATGTGATATCATGTTTGAACTCATATCATCATGGTACTCCTCTTCTTTTCATAGATTATATGTTTCACATACATTTGTTTTAAGAGATGTATTTGAGTTTTTTTGATAATTTCGATTGTCTGGTTAGTTTTACGAGATTTCTATGCAAATCTATTGAATTTTGATATTGATTTCATGATTAGATTTGTGTTGGTATATAGGTCCTAGGGTGAGATGTCTCTATTTTTTTGGATTGGATTCTTATCTTTTTGTGCATCTTTGGACCAGGACAGACGACTGTCATTCCTTCGACAGTCGACTGCCCAACTCAATTTTTGTCAAACAACAGACTGCATTTTTCGCACAGGCGACTGATGAATATTTTACAGTCGACTGTCCATACAACAGGCGACTGCAATTTGGTCATCAGGCGCCTGTTCAAATTTTCAGAAGTCTCTATTTTATCATCGAATTTTTGATTGTTTATCAGTCGACTGATGTATGTGTAACAGTCGACTGTCTATCCAACATGCGACTGTGAATTACTCACCAGTCGACTGTCTGCCAACCTAAGCCCATCTTTATCCTATCAACCAGTCGACTGATGATTGTTCATCAGTCGACTGTCAACTGTTGTGGCGGTTCGTTAACTTGATCTGAGCCGTCGATTTTTCGATCCAACGGCCCAGATTCTTTAGACCCCTCTTTATATCATCGAGAGACGTCGATTCGTTCACTTGTTTTCTCTCTCATCCGACTGAAAACTCCCTCGTCTTCCTCCTTCAAACTCCACCATCGATCACTCCTCTGTCGCTATTTCGTTTATCGACTCGTGCGTACCTTAGCTTCTAACTATCGACATTTATGGATCCAGCAAGTCCAGCTTCGTCCAGGGAGTTCTTGGGCATTTTTGTCGATGATCCGATTCCCTCAGCCTCTGCTCCTGAACCCCCTTTCTCCCCCCGCTGAACAGCTACCCCATTCTCCACTGTCTGTTCCGCTCGAAAATTTTCTACTCGCATAACTTTGTGCCCGAGTCTTTGCGATTGAAAATCTTGCTTCCTCCCTGGATCAGAAGCTCTCACTACTTCTAGAGCTTCAGTGCAAGTCGTTCTTGCATCACGACTTCCCTATTCCGGCCGAACTCCAGGCCATGTTTCCTTCGTCTGAGCATACTCCCCATTCAGCTGTCCCCTCTGCTCCAGGCTTCGTGCCTCTGTCCACTGTTATCTAGCCTACTGTCCCTGATCACGTTGAGCCTCCTTCTGCTGGTGCGTCGTCATCAAAGAGGAAGGCCCGTGTCTACCCTTCTCGCCGCTCCGCCAAATTGATGTTCCGTTAGTCTGGTCGCCCATCTGACCCATCAGTCATCCAGATTGACTGATATATACTGCTGCTGATGCTGGATAGACTCTCATCATATGATTTTTTTGCTATTTTGGTTGTAGTGTCTGTATGGATCATGTATTTTTGATTTTGGGATGATGTCTGTTTGTTGTCGGGATGCTGATGTATTTTGATCACTTTTTGTGGATGTACATGAGTTTATGAATGTATTTTGTGCTCGTGTAACTTTGATCATATATATAGGAAAATTCAGTTACTTCATTTTCTGTTTCACACATTGTCTCATTATTTATCTTATATGTGTGAATTTTGTGAAATTGTCTCCTTGTATGCAATATCATTTGTATGATGTGATTAGAGACGATTTTTCCTCTTATAGCTTGAAATGTTGATATTGGATTCTCATTCCTTTAGTCAACGTATATCTCGTGTGTTTTATGAGTTTTTGTATGTATGTCAATAAGATGCCCTTGTGTGATTAGTTTTTTTGTTGGCATCAAATTGAATATACATCCTATCTTGATACTTTCATGTTAGTACTTATTTAGCACGATTATTGTTGTTATTTTACTCCCACCTTTTGGATAATGCCATAGGGGGAGAGAAATAAACAGATTCATAATGTATATGCTAAGTAAATTCTAATTACACGTGAATTTAAGATTGAAGTTGCCTTAGATTCAGGGGGAGTAAGATATAATGAACATGGATTATAAAATCCTAGATTTCATGGATTCAAGCAAATCATTCCATTCATGCATATCTTACTCATTTGCTTCATTTGATCTAGAGATGCCATAATATTTATTGACTAACTCGATTGGCATCTATGTAATGGAGTAAGTTTTCTTTAAGCACAATTATTTATCTTTTTTGTTTATGTTTGTTTGTCATCATCAAAAAGGGGGAGAATGTTGAGTATTGGACTTCTCCCTACTTGGTGTTAATGATGGGTAAACATAAATACTTGTGACTAATCCCATATTTGCAGTTAATCCATTGCCTAAGGATATCATGAAAATCAATTAGCAATGGATAACACTCAAAGATTAATGAAAGCAAGAAAAGTAGATTGGATGATTAAAGCTGGTGATTGAAGCTCCTAGAAGACTTCAAGCTCATACTATGGAAAGAAGAGAGAGTTCTACAAATGTAATCTTCTTTTTATCTTCTAGTATGTAGCTTAGAAGTAGAACTTTGATGGAGCGCACACACATCTTCATTTCAGTCATAGGAAATCATTAGATCAATTTTCCTTTGACTCCAATTCATATTATGTGCTTAGTGTGATCTCAACAGTCGACTGCTGAACAATTTACAATCGCCTGTCTAAAAATAGTCGACTGTGTTTTGTTCTACAGTCGCCTGTAATGCACATATCTATTCAATTGATTTTTGGGCTTCTAAGCTTTAACTCTATCAGGCGACTATTGTACGTTTCACATGCGCCTGTCCAAGAGACAGTCAACTGTGATCTGTAAATCCGTCGCCTGTCTATCATCTGCCCAATGATCATTTCATTTGATCTGGCAAGTCGACTGATGTTGTATTTTCAGTCGCATGTCCTAGGACCAGTCGACTGTAAATGCTTCAACAATCGCATGTCCATGATTCTTCTGCAGGACTTGCTCTCTGGAATATTTCATATTCTAGTGCTAGTCGACTGATGTTGTATTTACAGTCGACTATCCAATGACACAGTCGACTGTCAATGCTTCAATAGTTGTCTTTCTATGAGCCTATCTGCAGACTCAAATCTCTGGAAAATGTCAGGGTTTGTGACAGTCGCCTGTAGAAGGAATTACAGTCGACTGTCTTCTCTTCATCAGTCGTCTGTCCTGTATTTCCAGACTTTTCTGAGACTTTCTTAACTTACCCTGATTACGGTCAGTCGCCTGTAGAAGGATTTACAGTCGCCTGTTGGTTTAATATTCGACTGTCTACTCCTCATCAGTCGACTATCCACGTGGTAAGTTACCGTTTGAATTCTCACCTACCCTCTGACACAGTGCATCAGTCGACTGTGTTTTGTTCAACAGTCGACTGTCGCATGCGCAAATTCTATCCATTGGCTGTTTATCAATGGATTTCAAAGGGGCTTTTGGGGATTTTGTTTGAGGGCTTTAGGAAAACTATAAAGGGAGCCTCTACTATTCCATTAAGAGGTTAGCAACTTACTCATTCATTCAAGCTTTAATTCTTTCAAGATCAAAGCTCTCAAAATCATAAAGCCTTAGAATTCCTATACTTAATCTCTTACTCTCCAACCTAAAACCAAAGAGAAATCTTCTAGGCATTTGGTGCAGTCAAGAGGAAGGGATTTCCTCTCTTCCAAGAGAGTCATTCAACACACAACACACTCTCCTTCAAGTTCTACTTCAAGGCATAAGTGATTGTAAGTGTTGTTTAATTTCATATTTAATAAATTTTGTTATTTGATTTACTCTCAGGTTGTGAGAGTGATTTGCTTGCTCCCAAGTTGTGGGAGTCAAGGACATCGAGTGTATTTCGATTTCACTTGTAGGGTTGCTTCAATTGGGTTTTAAGGAAACCTCAAGTTAAGGTTCTAACTTGAGTATCCGGTTGTATTCGGATTGAAGGGACCCGGGAACAAGTCGGGAAGTGACTTGGGTAATCCGAACCCTTGAAACTTCCTTGCATATGCATTGTTTCATTCTAGGGTTTACTTTCATTCCGCATTTATTGTTGGTTAGGAATTTAATTTGGTGTAACTATCTTTTTAAATTGCATAAACACTATTCAACCCCTTCTAGTGTTTTCCTCATAGCCAGGGAACTTACACCACGACCCATCGCCTCTCTGCCTCCCAGTTCTCCGGTACCCCACCGTACGATGCCAAGCGCCCCCTCTCTGACTCCGTCGCCGTCTCCACAGTGTCGCCCACCAATGCTGCTTCCGCCGCCACCCAGAGCAACGTCCCCGAGCTCGACCACCACCTGCTCTCCTCTGCCTTTAACTCAACCACTGACACCCCACCTTCGCCGCTCGACGATCACCTCCCCGAGCTCCGACGACGGCCTCGTGCACCGCCTAGCTTTGACGGACGCTCCTCACCTCCCATCTTGTCGCCCGTTGTCGTGGCTCCCTGCCAATGCCTGACACCGCACGTCGCCGCCCCCAAGCTTCGACGACGACGTCGAACACCCCGCTGTTTTGTTCGTAGGGGTAAGAACGAAATAATATAACGTAATATGAAAATACGTATAATAATACGTATTTAAATACGGATAGAAATATGTAGTGTATACACTGATAGGAATAAATTGTCTATAAATCATACAGACCTCAGAAAATACGAGACCAGTCCCAGAAAATCAGAAACAACGAAATAGACTCATTGGCACCGGTTTTATCGCCAAATGGTATCGTTAGTGAGTTCGCTGGAGATATTACTGCAGTAGTCGAGCCAGTGCTCGTAGACTACGTGGAGTACCTACCCGCGGAAGACTAGACGTTTACCTTCGGGACTGCACTTTTAAATATTTGAAATAATGTAATTTGTGTACTTTGTTTGTATTGGACATGCTAGGCCTAATATGTATCTTAATTATTGTAAGCTGGATATGTAATAATGTTGTTTGGACTGCTTTTTAAATTTGCATGCAAGGATCTGTAGTTTTTACACAGACGCTTAGTGTGTTTAAGCTAAGGAGGAAGAAAAGAAAAGAAAAGAATTTAAAAAGAAAAAAGTACTACTCCTTGTTTTAAGCACACCGCGGACCCGCTCGCGTCCTCGCTTCCTAGTATAACGGGAAGAGGGGCGTGATAGGTTTTAATAGTGGCCTATGCAGGTCATGATTTTGCAAATACTTTAAGATCGGTTTATACGACATCAATATCTAAGTGTACAACTAGATTAGATTTTTACCTAACTTACACTGCTGTTTGTTTTGAAGTATGGCAGGTCGACCAGATACTCACGACGTCACCAACAACGACATCTTGGGTATCTTAAAGGAAATACTGGAAATTCAACGCCAAATTCTCCATGAGGCTGTTGACAAACTCTGTGAAGCAGCCCAAGGAAAGCATCCAATGGAACCACCGAGGAACAACCTCTGACCGATGCAGACTACTACCTTCAAGAGGCCTACTACTCCCAATAACTACAGGCCTGCTACTCCAGCCAGCAACTGGATCACTGCTCCTCCAAACAACAATCGAGCTACAATAACGTGCTTCCATTGCAACCAACCAGGGCATATCAAGAAGAACTGTCGCATGCTGCTAAATCAATGTTTGGCCTATAGAGCATCTGAGCACTCTCTCAGGAACCGCCCTCACCACATTATCAAGAAAGCGACTACGACAACATGAGTTTCTGGATCAACACAGTGTAAACCACCCCTAGCTCCACAACATCGAGTCTTTCATCAGGCCAAGCTGAATCAGGCTAGGTGTCAATCATCCATCATGACAACTAGAGAAGCTGAGGCTGCAGAACCAGTAATCACTGGTATACCAGAACCTTTTCCCTTTACGTCGATTTGACGCCCAACGCCTTTGTTATCATTGCTAGCATACATTATCATACTATAAGTATTGTCTTCATAGCATACCCCTGATCGCGTCCGTATGTATACCCGAAAAATGACTTGTAGTTTTACCACAAGCGCACGGTGTAGCGATGAGCGGGTATCGAACTCAGGGAGGACAAATGACCGTGTCTTACTCAAATCACCTAGCTATCAAGAGAACAAGAATAGTTGGGTGTAATAGTCACAATCGTTCAAGTATCAGGAAAATATCAATATAATAAAAAGCGTCTATGGATAGGAAATCCCTACTACAGACCGTCTCTCATCCTTGTGAATCGTAAATTTCATTGTTGCTAAGCTTGAATATAGGTGAACTAGTCACAACTTAATGTAGAACCAAGCTCATGCTCTCGCGCTATTGCCGGTCTATAGCAAACCTAGGATAGGGCCCACTCTCGTGCAAACCATAGCCTAAGCCGCTAGCGTGAAGAACGACATCATTGTTCAATCGTATCCCGAGCCCACTCTCGTGCGAACTCGAGCTTCGACCTAGGTTATGATAGGTCTTATTCGTCCAATCTCTTGCAAACGAATATTAGTATAGATTCACAATTAAAAATCCTAGCTTTGGTCCAATCAATTGCAAACCAAATCTAGAGAAATCCAATTGTCAATCTAAATCGAATATCTAGGCCTTCCTACCAATTGGGATCCAATCTCTTGCGAAACCCAATCGATATGAATTCCTAGCTATCCGTAATCAATCAATCATAACCTAACCCTAATCAATTCTAGCTACAAATCAACAAATTCATCACAATTCAGAGATAGGGTCCATAGGGTTCATCCCCATGCCCTAGAACGACGGCACTACTCACTAAGCATCATGCAAATCTCAGAAATAACGACAATAATCGCGGCACAATTCATTGCAAAAGAGAAATAATGCATAAAAATTGAGTTTTTAATAAGAATAGACAAACCAATGTTGATGCCAACGATCTCCAGCTGAGAATTCACAAAAGAGTAGCCGTCAAAATCCTAAAAGAAAGTCTAAATAATATATTTCAAGTCCCTCCTAAACTAGGGCAAAAACTGGGTTTAAATACCCTCTAAAATCGTCCAGAAAATCGTGACCAAACTGCCCCTGCGCAGGCCAGAAATCGCAACCCTAACAGCAGGCGGAGAGGGTCACTCGGCCGAGTGACCCTTGTCGCTCGGCCGAGTGACAAACCCTGTAGAAAAACAGTAACTTCGGGGGTTTTTAGGGTCTGTCTTCGGGGGTGGCTTGGCCGAGTGGACTTCTTCATTCGACCGAGTGAGCATTCATGCTCGGCCAAGTGGGCCTCCTCAGGATCTCTGAAAATTCTAGTAACGTGGGCCTTTCTCTAGACGAATTCCCCGTACCACTCGGGCGAGTGAACTCTCTCACTCGGCCGAGTGGGCTTCTGATCGACTGCCCCGAACACACACCCGGTACGGGGGACTCGGTAGTCTTACCGCAAGCGCACGGTGTAGCGACGAGCGGGTATCGAACACGAGGAGGGAAAATGACAGTGTCTTCTTCAATTCACCTGGCTATAAGAACAGGCGAGAAATATTCGCAATAAAACGGTCACAATCGTTCAATCGTATAAAGAAAATATCAAATTAATAAATAATCCTAGGGGTAGGGAATCCCCGCTACAAACCGTATCTCGTCATTGTGATTCGTAGGTTTCACAATTGCTAGACTTGAAATTCAGGTGAACTAGTTGCAACTAAATGTAGAACCAAGCTCACGCTCTCGTGCTATTGTCGGTCTATAGCAAACCTAGGGTAGGGTCCAATCTATTGCAAACCCTAACCTAGTCGAGCTAGCGTGAAGAACAACATCATCGTTCAATCGTATCTCGAGCCCACTCTCGTGCAAACTCGAGCTACGACCTAGGTTGAGATAGTTCCTACCCGTCCAATCTCTTACAAACGGGTATTGGTATAGAATTGCAATCGAAAACCCTAGTTTCGGTCCATTCTCTTGCAAACCGATTCCAAAGAAACCAAATTGTAACCCAATTCGAATTTCTAGGGCTTCCTATCGATTTGGGATCCAATCTCTTGCAAATCCCAATCGGTATGAATCCCTAGCTATTTGTATTAAATCAATCTCAAACTATCCCTAATCAATTCTAGCAAGAATTTCACCAATTCATCACAAATTAGAAATAGGGTTCGTAGGGTTCATCCCTACGCCCTAAGACGATAAGACTACTCATAATTCATAATGCAAATCATTGGGAATTCAATAGAAATATCAATAGAAATCATTGCAATAGAAAATATATCAATAAAATGAGGTTTTTGATAGAGAGAGAGACAAACCAATGAAGTTCCAATAGCATCCAACAAATTAACACTTTTATCTCTCTCCAAAAGAACTAAATCTAATCTCCTAAAAGTATTCTAAAAAGGCTGCCAAAAAGTCTGAAAAAGCTCTCTAAACTAGGTTAAAAACTAGGGTTAAATACCCCCCAAAATCGCCCAAAAAACTGTGACAAAATTGCCCCTGCACAGCCTGAAAATCGTAATTTACGCTACAGGCAGCGCGGCTCACTCGGCCGAGTGACAAATGTCATTCGGCCGAGTGACAAACACTGACGGATTCCAGTAAGTCTGGACTTTTGGGGGTCTGATTCTCGGGAGTCACTCGGCCGAGTGACTTTCTTTGCTTCGGTCGAAGGGACTTCTTCACTCGGCCGAGTTGGAACTCGGGACTGCACTGACGGATTACAGTAAGTTGGGAATTTTTGGTTGCCGTCGTCTTATGCCACTCGGGCGAGTGGTGTCTCCGTGGTTCGGCCGAGTGGGCTGGTGATGGTCGGTCGAGTGCACATTGATACTCTATCTTTTACGTGTCCGATCTAGCCGGCCGAGCGGGCTGTCGATGGTCGGCCGAGTGACTCCTTCACTCGGCCGAGTGACATGCTGAAAATGCCCAATCTTTGTATTTTTGCTCCCTCGTCGCTCCTACGACGTTCTTTCTTCTTCCACTCCTCTCCAATCGTAGAATTCCCCTCAAAAGAGTCATGGGTGACACACCGGAGTGTGTGCATCTCAGAATCACTCCAAATCGCTCCAAATCTCATGAAATACGACAAAAACAAGAAATCGTGAAAAGCATCGCAATATTGTCGAATAATCGTGAAAAACACGATATGGGTGATCTAAATGGCATGCAAACAAGCAGAAAAAAGGTGTAAAATATGGAGTGATCAAAATCCCCCAAGCTTACCTCTTACTCGTCCTCGAGGAAGATGAGTAAAAAGCGAACCCGGGGGATAAAGATAATGGAAACGATGGGAAAATGGAAAATGAAAAACAAAATAGAAAACGAAGAAGAAAGTTGCTAGATCATTTTTCTCAGGACGTGGGTTTTGCTTACTCACATAGCACGCATCGAATATAAAACACATGTCAAAGACTTTTATCTCGATATCATAGTATAATGGTGCATTTGAAATAGAAAACCCAAGAATATCAATATAGCATGAAAAAGATGGAATAATTCTAAAATTAACATCGTCTGAAGCATCTAAAGCGGTATACAAAATCGTAGATCACACGCTTTTCAATTGAATGCTTTCTATAAGGAGTATAAGAGATATCACACAATAGAGTAGTAAGAATAGAAAAGTGTGGTTTTCATGAAATGAATGCTAAGCGTAGATTTCTGGATTTCGTGAAACTTTAGCAATCTCACCGAGTATAAAATATTACTTAGCCTAGGTTGTCATGCACCGTCAAGTAGTCACTCTCTCACACATCATTGGATCCTCTCCCCAAGCTTATCCATAAGCGTGGTGGCATAAACAAAACAATATTTACATTCCCCGTTTCTTTTGAAGCTCCAAAAGTAAAAGAAATAAAAATAAAAGCAAAAAGAGGGAATAAAGAGAGAAAGGGTATGAGATGGGATCGTTTTCGAACTTCTTTTCTCTTTTCTTTTCTGTTTCTCAATTTTTCTTTTCTTTTCTCTCTTTTTTTTCTTCTTCTTTTTTTATAGAATATATACACAAATGATCCCAAATCAAAAGAGAAGGATATACAAGTATTTTTTTCTTTTTGGTTTTGGGGAATTTGGAGCATGGGATATAATAGCGGGGGGATGCCAATAATAGAATTGCTAAGGGGAGATTCACCAATGAATTTAAAATAGAGAAATAGTGTTCAAGATCTGTGGAGAAAGAAATAAATGTATCTCTCGGTTCACTCTATAGGACGTGCATGACAACTTCAACAGGGTAATTTAATCTACTCAGTTTAATCTCAAAAAGCAAACTAGTCCAGATATATCAATGCTAGCAAACATTCAATCAACCTGAAGTGAAGCGTACAAATCATGCAATAAGAAGTGATATGAGAAAAGAAAGCAGTACTCCAGATATAAGAAAACAATGCGTGAATCTTGGTGTGTTTTCTACGATAGCATACATATGAATCATCAGACATCAGCTAATAATAGAATTTTCATCCATTTTCATACCGAAAAAGAAGTGGGTTACTATTTCTAAATGCAAAGCAGAACATAGCATATAATATCAGAAACAAAAGATATGACATGACAAAATTAGCATGCATATAGAGAAAATCTAACACCACGTCATCGTCATCACAGAAAAATCATCTCTAGCAAACGATGAAAGAAATAAGGATAAAAGAAAACAGAACTATTTACAATGCAGCACACAAAGAAAATAAGAAAAACGTGATGCATGGCAAAAAATGAAAAAGTGATGGAAAATGGGTGCAAAAGCGAAAAAAACGTGAAAAAACTAAAAATAAAGGCGATAAAAGCAAAAAGTGTGAGAACTCACTCCCCCAAGCTAAAGTGCACAATGTCCTCAATGTGCGAAGTGTGGCACACCGAGAGACGTGAAATGGGCGGGGTGGGTGAGGATGCATGCATGATAAAAATAAAGAAAAATAAACTAAAAAGATGATGCGGATGTGATGCATGCAAAGAGCAGAGTGATGCAGATATGTGTCACCAAAAATACACTCCCTCTCTCCCAAAAAAGATATAAAATGATGTGAGCAAGATAGGGACAAAAATAGTGAGGGGAGGGGGGGGGGGGGGCAAAAATCTCCAGGACCAGCAGAAAATGGGCAGCATAATCGAAAAAAAATATCAATGGCATCAAGGGTCTGCCTAAGCTTGTGGTGCTGCACCATCTCCATCCTGTGGCGGAGGTGGAGGTGGAGGTGGTGGTCGAGGTGTCGGCTGGGTGGGTGGGTGTAGTGGAGGGAGTCGTGCCAGGATCTGATTCAGGCAAGCCTGAATATCGGGAAGCATGGCGACGCGGGACTCCACGGAACTGACCGTGGCAGAAAGAGCCCTAAAATCACCTCTGAGTCCACTCACCGCCCCCTCAAGAGCACGGAGGCTCTGAAGTAGAGTGTCAGGGGGTGGTGGAGCAGGAGGACGCATAGGTCTAGGCTGTAAAGGACGGGGCTGCCTCACACGGGCAGTGTAGAGTATGGGGCCAATAGGAAAGTGCGGGAAGGGTGTTGTGCTCACTAGTGGATGCCCAGCCTCAGTGCGAGGCTGGGACGCAGGCTGGGACGAGGAGGCAGCAGCAGTAGTGGTGGAAGACAAAATCGGCGACGAGGAAGCACGAGAGGTCAGTGACATAGGTGTGGGGACAGAAGTCACGACACTCTCGGATAGGACAGCTACAGTGGAGACAGAAGGGTCGACCACTGGGAAGGAAGTGTAAGGACCAAAAGGTGACACCCCAGCGGACAACAAGCTGGATAGGGTTTGCACAACAGTAGGGAAGGAAGGCTCGCCGCTCTCAAGGATAGTGGGTGGACGCTCGGGAAGAAGTGAGGAAATAGGCTCAACCGAGATAGGCACAGCAGTGGTGGGGGTGGTGGTAGACGTGGTGGGCGACTCAGCAAGGGAACTCCTGACACTGACAGAAGTGGGGACAGAAGTGTCGGGAGGTGCAGACAGTGCAGGCTCGGGCTGAGGGATCACGGGGTTGACGGGTGCAGGCGGAGGCTACTCAGCTCCCTCGGCCTCTAGCACGTAGGCGGCGGGGATCAGGAGATCCATCGTCGGAAGCCAGTCCCCGTGTTCCGGTCCTATATGTGTCTGAGCGGGGATTGGGAGGATCATGTAATCGGCACCAAAGGGACCGTGCAACCATACTTAGTGCCGCTGGCCATGCAGATGAAGCATCTTCATCCGGGCCATAACATCTATCGAGAGTGAAGTGGGGCCCGGGGCTCGTCGCAGGTCGGTGGGTAGGTCCACGCCGGTCATCAGGGCTAGCAGAGTAATCAGACCACCGCAGTAAATAGGTGAGCGAGCGCCCACCGAAATGATGATGCGGTCTAAAAACCAACTAGCGATATCAATCTCAACGGCGGGGACTAGGTCGTCGTTACCCCTATCTAGAACTCTGGGGCGAGTCATCGCGTAGAGCATGTAGAGCTCAGGCGTAGACATCATCCCAGGCTCGTACCTCGCTAGGAAGGTGGTGGCCATGAGGCGCTGGGCAATGCAGAGGCAGGGGTGCAGGATGGCTGAGGCCTTTGCCCTACTAGGGTCAAAGCCAAGATGGGATCACGTGATCCGTGTCCAGAATGTGGAAGTGTCGAATGACGGTGGTGGGGTGTGCGTGGGCGCGTAGGCTCGGTCAGGGACAGGGACATCGGGCCACTGGAAGAATGCACGAAGCATGTCGAGAGTGACCTCGCCCTCTCGATCCATCAGGCGGAATGTGCATCCTCCATGGGTCCGGGCTATCAAGCTAAGAACCTCAAGTGTCGGACAGACGTAGGTGTCCGTCGACACAGACAAGAAGTCGCGCCAACCCACGTTGTCGTACAACGTGAGCATCCCCTCTAGTACCCCTAGGTGGTCAAGGTCTGCTAAGTGTGCGAACCTAGAGGGCACTATCGAGCGTTGGGCGATACGCTCAAATCGGACGCGCTGTGCGTCGTCTCTGAACGTGATCCCCAGCGGCCCGACGGCGGGAGCCGGTGGTGGCTGTGCGTGGATGGGATCGGCGGGAAGCGGCTGTGTGGGTGGTGGTGGCGGTGGCGGGCTAGGTGGAGGGGAGTCCTCCCTAGCGTGAGAGGGACCGGGGCCATCGGTCCACCTCCGCTTGGGGGTGGATCCCCGTGTGTGTGGCCTGGTGAGGGGCGGCCTGTGTGCCGCGAGTGCTCACCCAACAAAAATAATATGCGGCGTGCTAGAAAAATGGAACGAATGTACCTGAACACGCCGCGATAGCAAATCAGCCAATGAGTGCGAAGAACGCCGCCTCCGTGGAGCTAAAAGCACGTCCAAGAGCTCCCCAAAGCACCCCCCAAGATAGCCTGCAAATCAAACAATGATATCAGCGGATAATATTCGAAATACATGGGGGAGATGAGGTATAATAGATAGATAAAAGAATTAATTTGATTTTTGGGCTCAACGGGTCTACGGATCGAGAGAAACAAGGAGAAAATAGGATATCGGGGCAAACCGAGGCGATTGGGGGAAAACCGAGGCGACGCCGGCGAGGTGGAAGGTGGCCAGCGGTCGGAGTGGGGAGGGGAGGTCGGTCGCCGGTCGGAGGGGGGCTGATTCGGGCGCGGGGTTCTTGCAGCGGGCGAGGGAGACGAAACAGCGCGAGACCTCGGGTGAAATCGGGGATTTTTTTGGGTTTTAGAAAATCGCGACCACGTCGCGCTTATATATAAATTGTTACGACTCGGCCGAGTGACAATGTCACTCGGCCGAGTGCGTAAACGAAAATAAATTTCGAAAAATTCTCGTTCCCACTTACAACTCGGCCGAGTGGCATTTGTTCACTCGGCTGAAGGGAGAAAACTCCTTCGACCGGGTGGTTCTGCTACTCGGCAATTTTTAGGCTAGGAGGGTAACTGTTTCACTCGGCTGAGTGACTTTACGTACTCGGCCGAGTGGCAGTTAATACTGAAATGCACAAAAAAGACAGAGAGTTGGTTCTGCAGACTTTTCTGGTTGGTGCCCCACTCGGCCGAGTGGGGTCCTTTGCTCGGCCGAGGCGCATATGATACTCGGCTGAGTGACATGCTGTTTTCTGCTTCGGGGCTCCGTTTTCGCTCTACTCTCTGTTTTTCTTCCTCCAGTTGGTTTCTTCCTCCTCCTAAGGCCTGAACGCATTCCTGGAGCACTCTTCCTTGCCTCTACATCCTCTTATGATTGATCTCCTTCTTTCCTTCTCCTGTCATGAAAAATAGGACCCGTTGTCACGATTTTTGTGGGCAAAAAGACTCCAAAAACTAACAAAAGTCTAAACCAAAAATGAAAATCAAATAAAAGTAATACAAAAACCGTCGGGTTGCCTCCCGACAAGCGCTCGTTTAAGGTCTTGAGCTCGACCCCTTTGGATTTTCAATTTAGCGCGGGATGTTGGGTGCATATGAGATGCACCCATCGAATTTGCCGGGAAGACCGCTTGGATTTGGATCGTGGTGGTGCGTGGCCTTCCTCAGCGCCCCTTCATCATGTGCAATGTTGGGGGATGGTTCCCCCAAGCTTGAGCTTGTTCCGGTCCTTGGCTTCGTCGGTGACACCGATCTTCGAATCGGTGGAGCCTTCTTCGGATTCTTCGATGTTGAGAGCTTGCAAAGCTCTCGTATTCTCACGACATCAGTGTCGCCATCATCATTCACCGTGGAGCTATTGGGAGAGTCCTACATCTTCTCTTCTTCACCCAAATCTTGGCTTTCTTCAAAGCCGTCATCATGGAGTGCACCGATGGAGTAGGGGATAGCCTCTTCTATAACCTCATCAAGGAGGTCCACATAATCTAGCTCCGCATGATATGGCATGTGCTTCATAGCCTTTGGTATATGGAGCTCGACTTCAATGTTGCCGACATTCAAGGAAAGAATCCCTTCCCTCACATCGACGATTACACCGGCGGTGGCGAGGAATGGGCGTCCTGATGGAAATTGAATTCCACCCCCAAGTAATTTTGATGATGAGCACACCAAATGAATGCTTAGTGTACTAACTACACTACACTTTAAGTATACAGATTTCGTGAAGCTCTACTAATACTCCAAGAAGCACGCATCAATACTCCACGACAAAGACGAACATGGCTAAACTCAAGTGATGAAGCTCAAGCTCAAACAAAACAAGAAGCTCAAAGAGAAGCTCATCTTCACTTCATCAAGTTGACTAAACTGCCGAAGACATGTTCAGAGTCTAGTGTGAGTGTGTCGTGTCTTTTAGGATATTTGTCAAAGCCATATCAAATAGACAACACACACACAAATGATTTCAAAACAAATGTTTTAACTATCTTCAAAAATAGTTTTTAAAGAGCTTTTCTAGTCACTTCATAATTCTCGTAGTGAAACTCCATGCACCCTGGAGTTAACTACACTTTTGACTAGAACAACAGGAAAAACTCCTCTGGGAGTCGACTACCAAAAGTAGGGAGTCGACTACTTCTCAGAGATGAAAATTTCCTAGACTCCTCTGGGAGTCGACTACCTATAGAGGGAGTCGACTACCTGCTGGAAATTTTCAGACGTTTTGAATTTGAATTTTAAAATCTTTTGAGCAATTTACTCCGAAATTTTTGGGACAAAAGTCAAACCAAATTTGAAATTCAAATCTCAGTTTTTCCCTATAAATAGAGCTTAATTCTTTTGTGAAATATACAAGATTGAAAAATCAAAATTCGTAAAAGCTCTTCGTGAATCAAAGCTCTCTAATTTCTTCTCTCTAGCCAATTTTAATTTCAGTTTTTGATCTTGCAATATTTTTCCAATTCTTTTGAAGATCATATTATTATTTTGTTGGCTAAATTGTTTTTCAAAATCCTCTCTATTATTTCTCTTTAATTCTATTTGAAGGATTTTTGAAAAAGCTCTAGATCACAAAGAACTTATCTCGTATCTTTGTGTGATCTAGACTATCATTCTATTAAGCCACTACACAATTGTCTATCTTTTGATTGGCTATAGAATCGGGTGTATTTTCAATCTCTATCATTTATTGTAGAGTATTGAACAAATCTCTTATTGTGTTAATTGTTGGAACACTAGACAAGTCTAGTTGTTGCCAGTTGGAAAGTCCTCGGTTTGTGAGGCAAGGGTGAACCCTAGACAAGTCTAGGCATTGTGTTCGGAAATCCTGGTCAAGGCTAGGTCGTTGGAAATCCTAACGAGTGAAGTTAGGTGCTTGTATTTGCCAAGGCAGATAGTGGAAATCTCGTACCGGATTGGTCAGGGACTGGACGTACCCGGGTTGCGGGGAACCAGGATAAAAATCCTTGTCTTTGCGCTTGCATTCTCTGTGTTTGATTATCTTTGCATTTATTCTATCTACAGCAAATATCAATCCTATTTCTATACGCTGAGATTTACATCTATAATCTTATTTGTTCTAACATATACTCTGGGAGTCGACTACTGCTCATAAGGAGTCGACTACCTGCTGTGAATATTCGCTGTGCACTTTAAATTATATTGTTGATTAAGAACCAAGCGTAGATCGCTCTACTTGGTTTCTTAGGCAACATTAGAAGGATTTGTTTTTGTGTTGATTGATTAAAGAACGAAAAAGTTTTTATCTTTATACAACACTATTCAACCCCCCCTTCTAGTGTTGTTTGCCATCCACAGGATCCAACACTTGGTATCAGAGCAAGGTCAAAACGATGGCATCAACAAACACCTACAACACCCATACTCCTCCAATCTTTGACGGCAACTTTTATTCCCAATGGAGAAGGAGAATGGAGATCTTCTTGGAAGCACAAGATCTAAGCTACTCAAGATCTCTCGGTGAACGATATGAGATTCCAACCACTCCTCAAAATCAATGGAATCCTGATCAAGAAGAAGCCTACTTCAGAAACATAAAGGTAATGCATTTACTCTATACTGGTTTAACTAATGAAATGTTAGATATTGTAGAAAGGGCTGAAACCGCACACCAAATCCTCAACTTATTGGATGAGAGATTCGGATCAAAGTCAAAATAAATTCAAACACCCATAGAGACAATCAATTCTAACGATGAAAAGAAGATTGTTGAAGATAAATGGACTTTTGACACCATCAACACCAACGAAGAAGAGGAAGAGCAATCCAAAAATCATATGTGCATGATGGCTTGTCAAGACAATCAGGAAAAGGTATGTGAATCTAGTTCTGACGATGAAGATGATTTTGACGTAGCTAGTGCATATGAAAATTTGTATAGAGAATTTGAGAGATTGAATAAGAAATACAAAAGTGTAAACAACAAGTACAAAGCTTTGAATAATGATCATGATGACCTATACAAGAAATATAATAGTTTGCTAGATGATTATAATGCTTTGAAAAATGATTGTAGTAATATTTCATTGAATGATCATAATTCCTTAAAGGCAAAATATGATGCATTATTGATTGATAATAACTTATTGAAAAATGAACATGCTCTGTATGTTTCCTGTCTAAATGATAAGATAGATTCACTTGAAAGTCTTATTGCTTCTAGTCGTATAAAGCATGAAGAACTAATTGCAAAATTTGATTGTATCAAAAATAACTCTACTTCTTCTTGCTCTTATACTCCTAGAAATGCTGTTAATAAATCTACTCATGCTCAAGCTTCTACATCTAAAGATATGTGTAGAAAAGTAAATGTTGTGCATGCCAATGTTAAAAAATATGCTTTCATGTATGGAAAAAATGTTAGATACAATAACATTTCTCACGCCTCACATGATCTACATGCTACACATAATACACACAATAAATCTCATGTTATATCACATAACACGGCACACAAAAATATTGTACACAATACACATCAAAGGTCACATTCTGTACACAAACCTCAAAATATATACAATGCTAGAGATAACATGATATGGGTGCCTAAATACTTAGGCTTGCATGATAAAAAGGCTTATATTCAAAATTTGACTAGCAGTATGCATAGATTCCACAAAGATTCATTTGTTCATAGGAAATCGAATTCACATCGAATTTGGGTTCCAAATAAGTAACCTCATTTTTTTAAATTAGGGTATCCACATGCTTCATGTATATTATTCTGATACCCAAACGTGTAAAAAGATATGTAAATAATTTTTTTCTAACATTTCGGACCCAATTAGAAGTGGGTACCAAACGTGTAGAGATTATTTTATTTCAGGACATATGGATAATGGATAGTGGATGCTCTGCACACATGACATGGAACGCAAAGTTACTTAGCAATCTAAAAATGTATGATGGCGGAACTGTGACATTTGGTGACAATAAGAAAGGTAAAATTGTCGAAATTGGCAATATCGGCAGTCACTCAAAATTGCTCATCAAAGATGTAAGCTTGGTGAAAGGATTAAAGCATAATCTTTTAAGCATAAGCCAACTATGCGACAAAGGTATGAAAGTTATATTTACTCTTGACTCATGCTTAGTCTATGACAAAGATATGAAAAATATCCTTGTTAAAGGTAAGCGAGTAGAAAATATCTATATACTTAGACTAAAAGAGTATGAATCAAATGTATGCTTAGTTGTTTCAAAAAATGATCCACTACTTTGGCATAGACGCTTTGGCCATGTGAACATCAAAAACATGGATAAGATTTCTAGGAAAGAGTTGGTGCAAGGACTTCCTAAGATAAGTTTTAAATTAGATAAAATATGTGACTCATGTCAATTTGGCAAAATGCATAAGAGTTCATTTAAAAATATTGGAGCTCTCAGTTCTAATGGACCACTTGAACTACTCCATATGGACTTGTTTGGCCCAACTAGAACTCCATCATTATGCAACTCTAGATACGTATTTGTCATAATTGATGATTTTACTCGATATACGTGGGTATTATTCTTAACTCATAAGAATGATGCCTTCCGTGAATTCGAAATATTTTTCAAAAGGATTGAACGTTTATATTCCATGAAAATTATTTCCTTAAGAAGTGATCACGGTGGAGAATTTGAAAATGAACATTTTAAATCATTTTGTGAAGAACAAGGTATTTCTCACACTTTTGCTTTTCCCAGAGCTGCTCCTCAAAATGGGGTAGTTGAAAGGAAAAATAGAACACTCCAAGAGTGTGCACGAACAATGTTGTGTGAAAGCAACCTTCCAAAGAAATTTTGGGCGGAAGCTGTAGCAACCACGTGCTATATTCAAAATAAAGTTTTAATTAGAAAACCTTTTGAAAAGACCCCGTATGAATTATTGCTCCAACGAATTCCAAAAGTATCTTACTTCAGAGTTTTTGGTTGTAAATGCTATATTCTGAATACTAAAGATAACTTAGATAAGTTTGACTCCAAAGCGGATGAAGGCATATTTATCGGTTACTCTTTACGTAGTAAGGCATATAGAATTTACAATAAAAGTTCCGAGACTATTGTTGAAACTCTACATGTAACATTTGATGAATCTTTACCTCATAACATTGCACATGATGATGATGATAGCATGCTCATTGCACGCACTCCTAATAATGAATCTCTCAATGATATCCCTAGTTCTTTGCCTAAATCATTTCCTGAAGTCACACATCACCCACACACACAAGTCTTAGGTGACATTGATGCAGGAATTAGAACTAGATCTCAAATAGAACACTTAACACATGTTGCATTCGTTTCTAACATTGAGCCGAAAAAGGTAGAAGAAGCTTTTACAGATGAAGCATGGATCGAGGCTATGCAAGAAGAACTTCTACAATTTGAACGCAATCAAGTATGGGAGTTAGTGCCTAGACCGGAAGATCGTCCCGTTATTGGTACTAAATGGGTATACCGCAACAAACTAGATGAAGATGGAAATGTGATAAGGAATAAGGCAAGGTTAGTAGCACAGGGTTACTCTCAAGAGGAAGGTATAGACTTCGATGAAACCTTCGCTCCTGTTGCTAGACTAGAATCCATTAGGATGTTACTCGCATTTGCATCATATAAGAATTTTAAACTTTATCAAATGGATGTAAAAAGCGCTTTCCTAAACGGATTCATAAAGGAGGAAGTCTACGTTGAACAACCTCCAGGATTTGAACATGATAAGAAAACAGGATTTGTTTACAAGTTAAACAAAGCATTATATGGGCTAAAACAAGCTCCAAGAGCTTGGTATGAAAGACTAAGAAAATTCTTAAGTGACTCTAGTTATACTGTTGGAAAAGTAGATACAACCTTATTTGTTAAGAAAGATCATAATGATATCATTCTTATCCAAATCTATGTAGATGACATCATTTTTGGATCTACTAATAATGATCTTTGCCAAGAGTTTGCCAAGTTAATGCAGGAAGAATTTGAAATGAGCCACATGGGAGAACTAACATACTTTCTTGGATTACAAATCAAACAAGGAAAAGAAGGAACCTTCATTCATCAAACAAAGTACGCAAGAGACTTGATCAAAAGGTTCGGGATGGAAACTGCATCAGGAAAGAATATACCAATGGCAACGTCCACTTCCTTAGACAAAGATGAAGCAGGTAAGAAGGTTGATCAGAAAACATATAGAGGTATGGTCGGTTCTTTACTCTACTTAACCGCCAGCAGACCTGACATCATGTTTAGTGTTTGTGCATGTGCTAGATTTCAATGTGATCCTAGGGAATCACACCTTAAAACAGTAAAAATACATATTTAGATATCTTAAAACCACATCTGACTTTGGACTCTTCTATCCCAAAGGAAACACATTCGATTTAACTTCATTTAGTGACGCAGACTATGCTGGTTGTAAAGCCACATGAAAAAGCACAAGTGGAACATGTCACTTCCTTGGACATTCCCTTGTTTCGTGGTTTAGCAAAAAGCAAAGTTCCGTTTCACTATCTACCACTGAGGCAGAGTATATAGCTGTCGGACTTGCCTGTGCTCAAATACTTTGGATGAAACAAGTCCTCATCGATTATGGTGTTAATACATCTACATGTGTAATTTATTGTGACAATAAAAGCACCATAAATCTCACTAAAAACTCTATTCTTCATCCTAGAACAAAACATATTGATATAAGACACAGATTTATTGATGATCATTGTGCCAAAAAGGATGTTGAACTTAAATTTGTCTCCTCTGAGTGTCAAGTTGCAGATATTCTAACAAAACCCTTACAAAAAAGATACTTTCTCCAGACTTCGACGGGAATTGGGTATTGTTGGAGAAAAGGAATTGAATAATGCTCAGTTATAAATTTTTTTTGTTGATGACAAGGGGGAGAAGAATATATGAAATGCAAAAATATGAATTGTACTTCTAATAGCTTCGATGCAGGGGGAGAACCGCATCAAAGCAGGGGGAGTAAGTATACTCATGTCTTACTTCAAATTTTTCATTTGGGTGTCATCATCAAAAAGGGGGAGAGTGATGGAAATTGAATTCCACCCCCAAGTAATTTTGATGATGAGCACACCAAATGAATGCTTAGTGTACTAACTACACTACACTTTAAGTATACAGATTTCGTGAAGCTCTACTAATACTCCAAGAAGCACGCATCAATACTCCACGACAAAGACGAACATGGCTAAACTCAAGTGATGAAGCTCAAGCTCAAACAAAACAAGAAGCTCAAAGAGAAGCTCATCTTCACTTCATCAAGTTGACTAAACTGCCGAAGACATGTTCAGAGTCTAGTGTGAGTGTGTCGTGTCTTTTAGGATATTTGTCAAAGCCATATCAAATAGACAACACATACACAAATGATTTCAAAACAAATGTTTTAACTATCTTCAAAAATAGTTTTTAAAGAGCTTTTCTAGTCACTTCATAATTCTCGTAGTGAAACTCCACGCACCCTGGAGTTAACTACACTTTTGACTAGAACAACAGGAAAAACTCCTCTGGGAGTCGACTACCAAAAGTAGGGAGTCGACTACTTCTCAGAGATGAAAATTTCCTAGACTCCTCTGGGAGTCGACTACCTATAGAGGGAGTCGACTACCTGCTGGAAATTTTCAGACGTTTTGAATTTGAATTTTAAAATCTTTTGAGCAATTTACTCCGAAATTTTTGGGACAAAAGTCAAACCAAATTTGAAATTCAAATCTCAGTTTTTCCCTATAAATAGAGCTTAATTCTTTTGTGAAATATACAAGATTGAAAAATCAAAATTCGTAAAAGCTCTTCGTGAATCAAAGCTCTCTAATTTCTTCTCTCTAGCCAATTTTAATTTCAGTTTTTGATCTTGCAATATTTTTCCAATTCTTTTGAAGATCATATTATTATTTTGTTGGCTAAATTGTTTTTCAAAATCCTCTCTATTATTTCTCTTTAATTCTATTTGAAGGATTTTTGAAAAAGCTCTAGATCACAAAGAACTTATCTCGTATCTTTGTGTGATCTAGACTATCATTCTATTAAGCCACTACACAATTGTCTATCTTTTGATTGGCTATAGAATCGGGTGTATTTTCAATCTCTATCATTTATTGTAGAGTATTGAACAAATCTCTTATTGTGTTAATTGTTGGAACACTAGACAAGTCTAGTTGTTGCCAGTTGGAAAGTCCTCGATTTGTGAGGCAAGGGTGAACCCTAGACAAGTCTAGGCGTTGTGTTCGGAAATCCTGGTCAAGGCTAGGTCGTTGGAAATCCTAACGAGTGAAGTTAGGTGCTTGTATTTGCCAAGGCAGATAGTGGAAATCTCGTACCGGATTGGTCGGGGACTGGACGTACCCGGGTTGCGGGGAACCAGGATAAAAATCCTTGTCTTTGCGCTTGCATTCTCTGTGTTTGATTATCTTTGCATTTATTCTATCTACAGCAAATATCAATCCTATTTCTATACGCTGAGATTTACATCTATAATCTTATTTGTTCTAACATATACTCTGGGAGTCGACTACTGCTCATAAGGAGTCAACTACCTGCTGTGAATATTTGCTGTGCACTTTAAATTATATTGTTGATTAAGAACCAAGCGTAGATCGCTCTACTTGGTTTCTTAGGCAACATTAGAAGGATTTGTTTTTGTGTTGATTGATTAAAGAACGAAAAAGTTTTTATCTTTATACAACACTATTCAACCCCCCCTTCTAGTGTTGTTTGCCATCCACAGGATCCAACACGTCCAAGTATGAGCGATGTGTCACCCTCCTCCTTGATATCCATGATCACAAAATCACAAGGCAAGCATATGCCTCCCAGAACTTGGAGTGGAATATTCTCCGCGATCCCAACCAGCCTAGTGATCAGACCGTCAGCGAGTTGAATCCTCATGTCGGTCGGCTTTAAATCCGTGCCGGTATTCAACTTCCGGAACATGGTGAGAGGCATGAGGCTCACACTAGCACCCAAATCAATCAATGCTTTTTGTAAGGGGACGCCTCCTAGTGTGCAAGGAATCCGGAAGCTCCCGGGATCTTTAAATTTGGCGGGCTCCTTTTCCTTCCTAGTGAACCAAGTTCCTTGTTCCGCGAGCATGATCTTCTCTTTCCTTTTTCTTCCCGTAATCAAGTCCTTTAAGAACTTCGCGTAGGATGGGATTTCCACTATGGCATCAAGGAAAGGGATATTGAGGCTCACCCCTCTCAAGTATTCGAGGAACTTGGCTAGCCTCTTCTCGATCTTGGCTCTAGCTAGCCGTTGAGGGAAAGGCACCGGTGGCATGAATCGGCGCTCATCAATAGGTACCTCCACTTTAGATTTTGCTCCTTCTTGCGGCTCTTTCTCTTTCTCCACCTCAATTACCGGCTCACTGTCTTCTAGAATCTCCACCACGGGTTCCTTGACTTGAGTCATGGGGGGAGTGGTATCCTTCCCGCCTCTTGTCGTAACCGCAACAACCGCGTTGATATGGCCAGTGTTGCCCCGTGGATTTGGCTCGGGTTGAGCTGGCAATTGTTGGGTGTTTCTATTGAGCAACGCAAGTTGCTCCCCAATTTGAGCGACAACGGGGGTGAGAGAATCTTGTCCCGCCTTCAACGTGGCGTTAATCTTTCTCTGCTGCACCATAAACTCCTCCACCTTAGCTTCAAAATCTGAACGTGGTTGATCTTGCGGAGGGTTGGGATTTCTCCAACCTTGATTATACCCGGGTGGCCTATAAGGTCCCACTTGTTGACTAGGTGGGAAGTTTTGTTGCGGTGGCCCCCTTGGTTGATAATTCGGTTGTGGTGGTGGAGGCCGAGCTTGAGGAGGTTGTTGTGGCGGGGGGTTCAAGGCACCATCATTATTAGCATAGGAAAAACCCGGATGGTTTCTAGCGGCTGGGTTGGCCCAATATCCGGAATTCCCCGCAACATACTGAATTTGCTCCAAAGCTCCTTCTCCATGCTCTCCTCCTACATACATGGCTTGGGATTGGTCTTGCCAATCACTCATATGGTTTGTCGGTGAGGATGTAGAAGGAGCTCCATGCGGCTCGGTAATGTATTTCTCCAATCTCTCCACCACCTTGTGGAGAGAGTCAAATTTGCTAGCAAGCTCCGCTACGGCCTTGGCCTCATAAATACTCGTGGGCTTCAAGGAGGACGAAGAATGTCCTCGCTCGTCGCCCCACTGTTGGTTGTTGGAGGCCATCTCCTCTAGCAAGGCCATAGCTTCATCGGGGGTCTTTGACAAAATGGCTCCGTTGGCGGTAGCATCAATAATCTATTTTGTGCCCGGTTGGAGTCCATTGTAGAAACTGTGGACAATCTCCCAATCCTCTATGTTGTGATGGGGGCATTGATGCTGCAAGTCCTTGAAGCGCTCCATGCCTCATAGAGAGTCTCCTGAGGTCCTTGCTTGAAGGACATGAGAGAACTTCTTATCTTCACCGTCTTGGAGGGCGGGTAAAATTTGTCGACGAAGGCACTCGCTAATTCATCCCAAGTAGTGAAGATTCCTTCAGCCTGCGTCCTCAACCAATATAAGGCTTTGTCCTTGAGTGTGAAGGGGAAGAGGCGCAGTCTGATAGCATCTATGGAGACGCCCGGCATTTGGAAGGTGGCACATTTTGATAAAAAGAGCTGGATGTGGTAATGAGGGTTTTCATGGGAATTCCCATGAAAAGGGTCTTGCTGCATCAGAACTACCAATCCAGTCTTCAACTCGAAATTTTTGTCGGCCGCCAACTCCGGCATAGCTATGGACGAGGTCGTGGAAGGAAGTTTTAGGCCGAAGCCTATCTCTAATGGAAATGATCCTCACTATTCGCCCCGCCAATTCTTCGGGTGTCTCAGGATGGGTCATAAAATTCCCTTCCGTATCGAGTCTCCTCTCTGCTCTGATCCTCCTCAATGTATGTTCGATCTCCGGATCGTATAGTATTTCTTCGGGGTCCGCTGTGGATTTCGTGTACATGCAAGGAAAAACAGAGTTTCAAAGAAATAGTTAGCACAAAGGAAGGGTAAAATAAAAATAGAAATAATAAAACAAAAAAGAAAAATAGCTAGGTAGGTAGAATCAAACACTATCGCCTCCCAGGCAACGATGCCAAAAACTTGATCGCCCGCCCCGAACACACACCCGGGACGGGGGACTCGCTAGTCTTACCACAAGTGCACGGTGTAGCGGCGAGCGGGTATCGAACACGAGGAGGGCAAATGACGACATCTTCTTCAATTCACCTGGCTATAAGAACAGTTGAGAAATATTCGCAATAAAGCGGTCACAGTCGTTCAATCGTATAAAGAAAATATCAAATTAATAAAGACGCCTAGGGGTAGGGAATCCCCGCTACAAACCGTATCTCGTCATTGTGATTCGTAGGTTTCACAATTGCTAGACTTGAAATTCAGGTGAACTAGTTGCAACTAAATGTAGAACCAAGCTCACGCTCTCGCGCTATTGCCGGTTTATAGCAAACCTAGGGTAGGGTCCAATCTCTTGCAAACCCTAACCTAGGCGAGCTAGCGTGAAGAACAACATCATCGTTCAATCGTATCTCGAGCCCACTCTCGTGCAAACTCGAGACCTAGGTTGGGATAGTTCCTACCCGTCCAATCTCTTACAAATGGGTATTGGTATAGAATTGCAATCGAAAACCCTAGTTTCGGTCTAATCTCTTGCACACCGATTCCAAAGAAACCAAATTGTAACCCAATTCGAATTTCTAGGGCTTCCTATCGATTTGGGATCCAATCTCTTGCAAATCCCAATCGGTATGAATCCCTAGCTATTTGTATTAAATCAATCCCAAACTAACCCTAATCAATTCTAGCAAGAATTTTACCAATTCATCACAAATTAGAAATAGGGTTCGTAGGGTTCATCCCTACGCCCTAAGACGATAAGACTACTCACAATTCATAATGCAAATCATTGGGAATTCAACAGAAATATCAATAGAAATCATTGCAATAGAAAATATATCAATAAAAATGAGGTTTTTGAGAGAGAGAGAGAGAGAGAGAGAGAGAGAGAGAGAGAGAGAGAGAGAGAGAGAGAGAGAGAGAGACAAACCAATGAAGTTCCAATAGCATCCAACAAATTAACACTTTTATCTCTCTCCAAAAGAACTAAATCTAATCTTCTAAAAAGTATTCTAAAAAGGCTGAAAAAGCTCTCTAAACTAGGTTAAAAACTGGGGTTAAATACTCCCCAAAATCGCCCAAAAAACTGTGACAAAATTGCCACTGCGCAGCCTGAAAATCGCAATTTACGCTACAGGCAGCGCGGCTCACTCGGCCGAGTGACAAACACTGACGGATTCCAGTAAGTCTTGACTTTTGGGGGTCTGCTCCTCGGGAGTCACTCAGCCGAGTGACTTTCTTTGCTTCGGCCGAAGGGACTTCTTCACTCGGCCGAGTCGGAACTCGGGACTGCACTGACGGATTACAGTAAGTTGGGAATTTTTGGTTGTCTTCGTCTTGATGCCACTCGGGCGAGTGGTGTCTCCGTGGTTCGGTCGAGTGGGCTGGTGATGGTCAGCCGAGTGCACGCTTATACTCTATCTTTTGCGTGTCCGATCTGGCCGGCCGAGTGGGCTGTCGATGGTCGGCCGAGTGACTCCTTCACTCGGCTGAGTGACATGCTGAAAATGCCCAATCTTCGTATTTTTGCTCCCTCGTCGCTCCTACGGTGTTCTTTATTCTTCCACTCCTCTCCAATTGCAGAATTCCCCTCAAAAGAGTCACGGGTGACACTCCGGAGTGGGTGCATATCAGAATCACTCCAAATCGCTCCAAATCTCGTGAAATACGACAAAAACAAGAAATCATGAAAAGCATCGCAATATTGTCGAATAATCGTGAAAAACGCGATATGGGCGATCTAAATGGCATGCAAACAAGCAGAAAAAAGGTGTAAAATATGGAGTGATCAGCTTCCTTTGTTCGGCCGAGTATACGCTAAAAAACATCGTGTGCGTATCCATTCCATTCGGCCGAGTAGGGCTTCTTACTCGGCCGAGTGGGTGGTCTACTCGGCCGAGTGGTGTGCTGTTAAGCTCATTTCTTCTTCTTCTCGTCTCCTCGTCGCTCCTATTGATTTCCTTCTTCTTTCGCTCATCCTTCATCGCTGATAAGTCCTCGAATGAGCCGTGGGTGACATTCCTAAGCGCGTGCAAATCCTTTGATCTCAAATTCGCTCCATATCGCTCCATATTTCCTGAAATACGACAAAAACAAGAAATAGTGAAAAGCATCGCAATATTGTCGAATAATCGTGAAAAACGCGATATGAGCGATCAAAACGACATGCAAACATGCAGAAAAAAGGTGTAAAATATGGAGTGATCAAAATCCCCCAAGCTTACCTCTTACTCGTCCTCGAGGAAGATGAGTAAAATGTGAACTTGATGGAAAAAATAAAGAAAAGGGAAAAAGAAAAAGGAAATAGGAAAGAAAACAAAGAGAGAGAAGTGCTAGATAATTTTCTCAGGACGTGGGTTTTGCTTACTCATATAACACACGGCACATATAAAACACATGCCAAAGATTTTTATCTCGATATCATAATCATATGGATGCATTCAAAATAGATACCCAAGAATAGCAAAATAGTATGAACTATGGAATCATTCTAGAATTAACATCGTCTGAAGCATCTAAAGCAGTATACTTAGTCATAGACCACACACTTTTCAATTGAATGCTTTCTATTTGGAGTATAAGATGTATCACACAATAAGAAGCAATAAGAATAGAAAGATATGGTTTTCATGAAATGCAAGCTAAGTTTCAATTCCTGGATTTCGTAAAAACTTCTAGTAATCTCACCGAGTATAGAAAATTACCTAGCTTAGGTTGTCATGCACAGTCAAGTAGTCACTCTCTCACACATCATTGGATCCTCTCCCCCAAGCTTATCTATAAGCGTGGTGGCATTAGATAAATCAATAAGTACATTCCCCATTTTTGGAGCTCCAATAGAAATAAAAACAAAAGAGGGAAGAAAGAGAGAAAGAGTATGAGATGGGATCCTGTATAAGCTTCTTTTCTCTTTTCTTTTCTTTTTTTTCTTTTTTTAGCATATATACATCTGAGATCCCAAATCAAAAGATAGAAAGATATTCATATAATTTTTTTTTGATTTTGGGGGTATTGGAGCATGGAATTTAATAACGGGAAAATGCCAATATAGGACCCGCTTAAAGGGAGATTCACCAATGAATATAAGTATAGAAATAATGCTTAAGATATGTGGAGAAAGAAATATATGTAACACTCGGTTCACTCTATAGGACGTGCACGACAACTTTCAGCAGAGTAATGTAATCTACTCAGTTTAATCTCAGAAAGTAAACTAATCCAGTTATATCAACCTAACATACATTCATTCAACCCGAAAGTGAAGCGCATAATTTTCATGCAATAAGAAGTGATATAAGAAAAGAAAGCAGTACTCCATATATAAGCAATCAATGCGTGAAGCTTGGTGTGTTTTATAAGAAGAGTATACATATAAATTATCAGACTCAGCTAATAAAAGAATTTCATCCATATTCATACATGAAAGTGTGGGTTACTATTTCAAATGCAAAGCAAGACATAGCATATGATATCTGAAATAAAAACTATGGCATGACAAGATAGTATGCATATAGAGATAAGCTAACACCACTCATCATCATCACAAAAAATCATCTCTAGCAAAAAGATGAAAGAAATAAGGATAAAGGAAAATGAAAAACTACTGTACAATGCAGCACACTCGTGAAATATAAAAAACGTGATGCATGATAAAAAAGAAAAAGTGGGTGAAAGCAAGTGTAAAAATGAAGAAATGTGGAAAAAAATAAAAGGCGACGGAAATAAAAAGTGCGTGAGAACTCACTCCCCCAAGCTAAAGTGCACAGTGTCATCAATGTGCGAAGTGTGGCACACCGAGAGGCAAAAAGTGGGTGGGGAGGGCGAGGATGCATGCATGAAAATAAAAAAAATAAAAAGAAAAAGTAAAAATTATGCAGTGGGAATGCAAGTGATGCGACTAGAGATCAAAACGGTGTCAGATAGGTGTCCCTAAAAGTACTCCCTCACTCCCAAAAAGATATAGACAGATATGACGAAAATGTGACCAAAACAGTGTATGGAGGAGGGGTGCAAAATTAGCAGGATCAGAAAATATCCAGCGTAATAATCACCAAAAAAAATATCGAAGGCATCCAGTGTGTGCCTAGGTGGGTGGGGGTGCACCAGCACCGTCCTGTGGCGGAGGTGGTGGTCATGGAGGCTGCTGGGTGGGGGTGGGTGGCTGAGGCAGACGTTGAAGAATCTGGTTCAGGCAAGCCTAAATACCAAGAAGCAATGCAACGTGGGTCTGGACAACACTAACAGTAGCAGAGAGAGCCCGAAATTCTGCTCTAAGTCCACTCACCGTCCCCTCAAGAGCACGTAGGTGCTGAACTAAGGTGTCGGGGGGAGGTGGAGCAGCGTGTCGAGCTGGACGAACTGGGGAAGAGTGGGGCTGTCTCGCTCGGCTATTGTAAAGGATGGGTGCTACAGTAGGGTGGTGAGGAGGTGCTGTTCTCGCTAAGTGTCGCTCAGCCTCTGTGGGAGGCTGAGACGCGGGAATGGTCGAAGAGGAAGGAGCGGCAGCAGAAACAACAGTGGTGGCAAGCGACGAGGCGGGTAGAGAGGTCAGTGACACAGATGTAGGGACAGACGTCACGACACTCTCGGAGAATACAGCGGCGGTGGAGACAGTGAGGTCGACGACCGGGGAGGTCGTGAACGGTGCATAAAATGACTCCCCGGGAGTCGAAAACAACAATGAAGAAAGGGTCTCTACCGCAGAAGCAAAAGAAGGCTCGCCGCACTCAACTACGGTGGGGGGACGCTTGGGGCTAGCAGCAGAAATAAGATCTCTCGACATGGGCATAGTGGTGGTGGTGGCGTGGGTAGACTCAGCTAACGTGCTCCTGACACTAACAAAAGTGTGGCCAGAGGTATCGGGGGGAGCAGACGAAGCAAGTGCATGCTGAGGGATCACAGGGTCAAGTGGTGGGAGGAGGGGCTCCTGCTGAGCACCCTCAGGCTCAAGCATGTATGCGACTAGGATGAGGAGATCTATCGGTGGAATCCACTCCCCGCATGTAGGTCCAATATGTGTCCGAGCAGGGCTCAGGAGAATCATGTAATCGGCATCGTGGGGATTGTGCAGCCACACCCAATGGTGCTGACCATGAGGACGCAGCATCCTCATCCAGTCCATGACATCTATGGAGAGAGAGGTGGGGCCCGGTGGTCTCAGCAAGCCGGCTGGCAGGTCAACTCCGTACAATAGGGCCAAGAGGGTAATCAGACCACCGCAGCAGATTGGCGTACGAGCGTCGACAGAAATAATGATGCGGTCGATGTACCAACTGGCGATATCGATCTCTAAAGCAGGGACCAGAACTTCTACTCCATCAAAGACCCTAGAACGTGTCATCGCGTTGAGCATGTAGAGCTCTGGCGTCGACAACATCCCGGGCTCGTACCTCACAAGAAAAGTGGTCACCATAAGGCGCTGTGCAATGCGGAGGCACGGGTGGAGGATGACAGAGGCCTTGGCCCGACTAGGGTCAAAGGCAAGGAGTGATCCTGTGATCCGAGTCCAGAAAGCATGGGTGTCGAATGACGACAGTGGGATGTGCGTGGGGCTGTAAGCTCGGTCTGGGTCAGGGACATCGGGCCACTAGAAGAATGCTCGGAGCATGTCAAGAGTGACCTGGCACTCCTGATCCATCAGGTTAAATGAGCATCCTCCAGGGGTCTGCTCGATAGAGCTAAGGACCTCTAGTGTCGGGCGGATGTAAGTGTCCATCGACACCGACAAGAAATCACGCCACCCCATGTTGTCATACAACTGGAGTAGCCCCTCTAGGACCCCTAGGCACTGACGTGCGTTTATATTTCATATATTTACGCACGTTTTCTTCCGTGTTTTTCCGTATTTTATCACCGACTTATATTCGTTTTCTCGTGTTTTCTTGTGTTTTCTTGTTTTCTTTCACTTTTCAGTGTTTTCCGTGTTTTGCAGGAGTTTACTGGCATTTGGGGGCATAAAACGATGATATCATGTGTCCCCGGAGCAATGGGAGGAGTCACGCGTGATCCAGGGGGTCAAATGATGAAGATTGCATCTTTCAGCCCCTCACTCGGTCGGTTGGTCATCTCCAACTGATCGGGTGATGCACGCGTGCACCACCCGGACACAGCTTGGAGCTCACGAGAAGTCACCCGGTCGGTTCAGTGACCGGGTCAAAAGCTCAAAGTCTCTGGAAATTCGAAGATGATTGCCAACCGATTAGGTGAACTTCACACGATCAGTTCACCTGTAGCTGAATTCCAACAGCCAAGATCCGACGATCCAACCGGTCTCCTCACCCGGTCGGCACCAAGATCCAACCGACCGCACCCATGCTCCAACCGACCGGTTCATCCTGACCGGGTGAAACCCCGCATTTCGCTGCAATTTTGTGAAGCGATTCACCCGATCGGTTGACTTGTCAACCGATCGGGTGATGTCGTTTTCTATAAATAGAACCCTAGGTTTCCCAGATTCGAGAGTTGGTTATTTTTTACTGTTTTCTTCATTTTGTGACGGCTGTAATTTCCCAGTTTTTGTAAGTTTTCAGATCTTTGTAAAACTTTAGTATTATCTTAATTGCTTTACTACCATTGCATTTCTATTGTCTGATTATGATTTTGACGGTTCATTTTCGTTTAGATCGCTTTTTACTAAATATGTGTGAGTAGTTTCCAAATTTGGGATTTTGGCTGAAACCCCTTCGTGGGCTCTTCCCGATGCGTCCATAGGGTTAGGAAATCGATAGGGATTAGGAATCTAACGGTTACGTGGGGTGTTTTTATTGTCATCGGTGGGAAAAAGACCGCCTTTGACCGTTGGGCCAAGGGGGAATAAACTTGGCGGTTGACTCCCTAGCCATAGCTTGCGCCCTTAGCGTAGACGTCGAATCCTAGCATGCGGGAGCGGCAGGATGAGACGTTGGGAGTTATCATTGCGAGCTTAGTGCTCCCGGAGTCGATCAGTGTTAATGGACACAGGAGTGCCCACTGATCGAACCCAGGAAGTCTGGCGTATCATCCTGGGCACCGACCGGAATATCGGGCCCATGGGATGCCGGTACCACTTTCAGAGGCAACGTCTCACCTTTAGACCCTAATTCCGATCGCTATCCTACCCGTAGGCCGTATCGGCGAGAGTCACTCATTGGGGTGGAAACCAAAGCCCCGGGGTTTCCCCTTCATATTTTTTATACCTTGCATTCCTTTACCGTGACAACCCATCATTCGATCTGGGCTAGCTCGGCCATGGGGTGATTTTGATCCTCTTTGACACAAGCACATCCTCGCCTCCCTGTGTTCGACCCCCAAGCCACACTACAACACCGTGCGCTTGCGGTTACAAATATTTAAATTCACACGCACCCGTTCGCATCATTGCACAACATCCGGCGCGGATCACGCGCGCCCGGCGGGGGCCGGTCAAGTTTATGGCGCCGTTGCCGGGGAGGCAACGTGCTTGTTATTTTTGGATTTCATGAACCCTCGTGTCTAGCTCTCATCCCTACCTTGCGATAATTTTCGCATTCTTCTTTTTCCTTTTTATTTTCTTATTTTTATTTTTATTTCTTATCTTATCTGTTTCTTTCCCACTTTTCGCTTCACGGGTGTTTGTTGTTTTTCATGCGCAGGAGTTCAAGAAGTCTCGACGACTTGATCCCCGTTGATCCAGAGATAAACGCCACCCTAAGGCATTTGGCCGCCGAGAAGCGAAGAAGAGAGGATCCTGAAGCCATGGGGGAGAACACCCCGCCTCACAAGTCCCTGTTGGAGTACTCGATGCCATCTATCGAGTCCACCTCCGCCATCCGTCCTCCATCTATTACGGCCCAAAGCTTCGAGCTTAAGCCATCTTTGGTGGCGTGGATCCAGCAGGACCAATTTTCGGGTGCACCCATGGAGAGCCCGATTGAGCATCTAGACTCCTTCTTGGAGAAATGTGACACCTTCCGGATAAATGGTGTCACAACTGAGGCGATCCGACTGAAGCTGTTCCCCTTCTCCTTGCGAGATAAGGCCAAGCTGTGGCTTAGGGGGAAGGATCCAAATACATTCAACACCTGGGAGAAGCTCTCAAATGCTTTCCTGACAAAGTTCTTTCCCCCGGGGAAGACCATGAAGCTGAGGAGAGAGATCTCCTCCTTCTCCCAGGCCAGCCACGAGTCCTTGCATGAGGCTTGGACAAGATACAAGGAGATGCAGAGAAGATGTCCCCACCATGAGCTCCCCAAGTGGCAGATCATAAATCTGTTTTATAATGGGTTGAGGGACGATTTAAAATCTTCCATGGACGCTGCGGCTGGAGGGTCCTTCATGTCAAGAAGCGAAGAAGATGCCGGGCAAATTTTGGAAAATATGGCATCCAACAATGAACGATGGTGTGACGAGAGAGCCACACCAAGATCTGGGGGCATTCATAGAGTCGAGGACGTCGACAAATTGTCAAGCAAGTTTGACCTGCTGTCGACCCAGATCTCTGCATTAATGGTAGGCGCCGGTGGCGCCGGTTCACAACAGATTGCTGCGGTAGAGTCCAAAGCTTTTGGAGAGTTCGACGGTGGTGACATCTCACCACCGTTGGATCAGGCGAGCGCATTATTTTACAATCCTACAGGGAATGCACCTTTTCCACCACGAACCAACTCAAATCCGGCCTACTCTCCAAACAACCGGAATCACCCGAACCTTAGTTACCGGGCGCCTTATCAACAGCCGGCTCAGCAACAACGGCAGATATATCAGCCGGCTAGGCCCCAGCAGCAGTTCCAGCAGTAGCAATTTCAGCAGCAACAACCTCCACCACAGTATCAACAGTATGCTCCTAGGAATCAGCAGCCCACCCAGCAGCAATACGGCCATCAGAGGGCCATTTCTCCGGTTGAGTCCCTCTTGACTCAATACATCGCCAATCAGGAGAAGATAAATCTGAAGCTGGAGATGGGACAAAGAGTCCTCACTGATTAGGTGACCCAGCTGTGGTTGCAAGTGGCGAACCTTCAGAGACCACAGAATCTTTTACTGCCACAGCCTGAGGTGAACCCTAGGGGGTAAATCGGACCTTGGCGCTCACACATGAACATGAAAACGTGTCCGCCATCGTCTTGAGGAGCGGGACACAAATTCCTACTAGAGTGCTACCCAGGGAACCGGAAGCACCACTGGCCGTTGAGTGGCCAATTGAAAAAGCTAATGACGACGGTACCCCGTCGCCAAAAATTGTGGCTTCGGAGGGAGCCCCCAAAGAAGAGAAGAAGAAAGAAGAAGGGAATTTGAAGGTATTCAAGCCCGTTGTGCCCTTTCCACAACGTTTGGCCCAAGCGAAAATCGACGAGAAGTATGGCAAATTTTTTGCAATGGTCAAGGATTTAAGCCTTCAAATCCCCTTCCTAGAAGCTATAGAGACGATCCCCTCCTATGCAAAATTCTTGAAAGACTTGGTGACACGGGGATCTAAAAAAGAGAAGGGCGTGTTAACGGCGGAGTGCAGCACACTCATTCAGAGTGCAAATCCGCCTAAGCTCAAGGACCCTGGAAGTTTCTCCATCCCTTGCTCTATTTGGAAAGTGCAAATCCAGAGGGCGCTCGTCGATCTAGGGGCGAGCGTCAGCTTAATGCCCCTATCGCTGTACAAGAGAATAGGGATGGGAGACTTAGAGCCCACCGGCATGACATTACAACTTGCTGACCGTTCGGTCAAGTACCCGGTGGGAGTAGTGGACGACCTTCCCATCGATGTGAAAGGAGTACATGTACCGGTTGATTTCGTGGTGATGGACATGCCGGAAGACAAGTATACCCCAATTATTCTTGGACGGCCCTTTATGGCAACCGCCGGAGTTTTGATAGACGTGAAGAATGGGAAGCTTTCCCTCAATGTGGGCCAAGAAAGAGTCAAATTTGACTTAGGCTTGTCGATGAAGCATCCGAATCCCCCAGACGATCCTAGTACCAACATGCTGGAGAACAAAGAAGATAGAGCTGTTGAAACAAGTGCCTAGGAAGTACTCTCGAGGAATCCCCCCGATAGCTTGGGGGACCTTGGAGAGCAAGTTGGCTCCCCAAAGAATGAAGTTGCTAGTGAGGCGGTCGCGCGACATGTGATCCCTCCCGGATTCCCTAAGTCTCCTACTACGAGGAGAAAAGGGAAAGAACCCATGGACCTCATCGGTGATGAGGTCTGGATCCTGAAAAAGATGGCGGTAGACGCCAATTTGAGGGAGGAGCCCCCGGATCCTATCGACAAAGGGAGGGTAGTTGAACAAATCTTTTTACAGCCGCCGACTACACCAATAGCCACAAGCTCTGGAGTTGAAGAGATGCCGGACTTTGGGCATCACCCGTATCGCCCACCATGAACATCATCAACGGACGTCGAGCTAAACGACGTTAAACAAAAGCACTTCATGGGAGGCAACCCATGCTCTAAACTTTTGTTTCAATTTTTAGGAATGTTTTCAACTTTATTTTATCTATTTTTATAAATAAATCCAGCCGCAAGAACTTCCGTCATGAAACTTAGGCGATTTTTGGGTTTTTGCAGAAAACAAGGCTCCAACCGATCGGGTGATAACTCACCCGATCGGTTGGGATGTATCAGCTAAACGGCCGTATCAGTAACTAAATGAACCGACCGGGTGGAGATAGATGAGACCGGATGGCAGACCGGGTGACCTGGGGAAACTCTCGAGAAAATTTCAGCATTCATCAACCGACTGGGTGACAATATGCGAGACCGGTTGAGGGACCGGGTGAGAAACTCTGAATTCTCGGGAAAATGTGAGGAGCGGCGAACCGATCGGTTGAGTTCTCAACCGATCGGGTCACCTGTAGCAACTCTTCAGCCAAACTTTTCGACCACGAAGTCAACCGATCGGGTGACAACTCACCCGACCGGTTCGACTTAAAACCTATAAATACCCCCGACCCACCCGTTCACAAACCCTCGTCTGATCTCGCCATTTCACCGTCGTTTCGTCTTCTCCAAGCTCCCGACTGCCAAAAACCACTCTCCCACAACCTCAAATCCTCCATTAGCCTCTCTCTCCACCTCCCCCTTGCTTCTCTCCGCCTATTTCTCTCTCTCCCCCTCCTATTTCGCATTTTTCTAGCCCTAATTCCCAACATCCACCCCCACTTTCGAATTTTTTGCTGAAGAGGAGTGCTGCGGCTCCACACTTTTCCCATTGCACGGCATTGGGTCATTTACAAGCGAGGAGCTCGAATTTCTACGGGGTAACTTCGCTCCACTTCTCAAATTTCAATTTTTACCCTAGATATTTAATCTGCTTGGTTGTTCGTGTGTGTGCACTTTGATAGTACTTTGCACTCATTTGCATCACCCACACGCACACATGGCCCGGGAGAGAGATAAGGGAAATGGTATTTTGCGGGAGGAGGAACCGTCTCGAAAGAGACGTAAACAAACACGTCCTCCTCCCCACACACGTGAGCTGACACTAGCCCCTCCCCAGCCTATCATCCCCCCTGTGGACCCCATGTTGGGCCCGGATGGGTACCTATTTAGGAACCAAGAGCAGAAAGACTTCTACCGTAGACTAGATGCTCGGGGGCATTTATCAACCAAGTTTGCCCACACCCAATCACTCGTCGACCTCGGTGTCTTCACCGAGGTCGAGACTCTTTTCGCTAACCTTGGTTGGTTGGCCTTCCTGAATGCCTCTGCGGTATCCTACCCGTCGCTCACCCTAGAATTCCTTTCCTCCCTCGTTTGTGAGTCGAGGTCGACTGTCACTTTCCGAATGCGTAACCAAACCATACGCACCAACCTGGATACCATCAATTGTATATTTGGTTTCCCTATTCTAGGGAATGATGCTATCTGACACTACGGATACCCCCCCGGAATTTGACGTCGATAACTTTTGGTTCCGCCTCACCATACTCCGTCGCTATCCCCGTGGTAAGGCCAAGGCCTCCTCCATCATCCATCCCATATTTCGTCTGGCCCATAGGATCATATCCTCTGCATTTTTCCCGCGGGATGAGTCAGGCATCGTGACTATCCTCGATCTTTTTATTCTCTGGGCCATGACTTCCCCCTTTGTTAGTGACGATGATGGAGTTAGCTTTAGGTCCCCTACGGTCCCTGTTCATGCTGGTGATTGGCTTGTTTACAAGCTTCTCGAGATTAGCAGGGCCGGGAAGGGCAAGCTCTGCTGTGGGGGCATTATCACTATTATTGCTTATTACCCCCCGTTTAATATCCATATCCCCCCGTGGTCTTTCCATCGCCGCAGGACCCTCACGTCTAGATCTTGACGTCCTGCGGCACATTCATATAATTAAGCCCCGCCCCGACAGTCGCTTCGAATTCAATTACGGCCACCCCTCACCCCTACACCATTCTCCCCAACCCCGCTCACATGACTGTTACTATCGTGGCAGATTGGACTTTTCCGCCCTATCCTGAGTTCTTTGCGGGGTTGCACCTTCCTTTCTTTCCCCCGTACGCACGCAGACCACCTTCCCCTGCCGCCCACTTAGGCGAGGAGGATATTCCTGCGTCCCGGGGAGATATTGGGGCTGGCCCGAGTCACCCTGTTTCTGCTCCTGGCCCCATCACTTCTGAGCATCTCTTTGTGGCCATCTCTGGCCTCGTGTCCAGTGCCGGCATGACCACTGCCGCCGGCACTGGACACTACTTCCACATCACCTGTCGGCACCACTTCCACATCACCTGCCGGCACCACTTCTACCTCACGTCAGTCCACTTCCTTTGGTCGCCACCAGGTCTCTGCACGTCTTGCTCTCGAGAGGGAGGTAGCAGCCCTCAGTGATCTTGCCATGTCCTCTGCCCCCTCGGATCCATCACCGTCCTCCTTTCTCACTCACCCACGGTTCCTCGTACTTGAGAGGAACGTGGCCGCCATTCTTCGCCTTCTCACTCACGTCCACGGACCACCTCCACCTTCACCACCTCGACGATTTTCTCCTCCACCCTCCCACACATCCCCACCTCCATCACCTCCCCCATCACATTCTTCTCCTCCACCATCCCACCCATCCCCACCTCCCCCGCCCCCACCTAGGCGATCATCTCCCCCACCCACATCTATTCCCATCCCGGTATCCACTTCTCCTCTCACGACCACTTCCGTCGCACCCACACCACCTTCTACCTCCTCCACCATCACTTCATATGTGCGCAGTAAGAAATTTGCCGGTGCGCTCCAAATCTCTCCCACCGCCACCCACTTCCGTCACCATCATGTCTTCTCCCCCTATTTCTATCCCTTCTACCACCGCTTTGATCGCCATCCTTCCGCCACCACCCACCACCTCCGACACTCTACCCATCGTTCACACCACCACTGCACCTATTCCCCTACCTCTGTCCCCACTTTTCCACACACCCCCAGTATCCCCCGACCACCCAGTCCCACCCTCTTCCGAGGAGGGCGAGGATTCGCCTTCTCCTGATTTTTGATTTCACTTTGTTTTTTTGACATCCCCCTTGCATATTTCTGCACTTTGACGTTCATATCTTATTGCTAGCATTGTCATGTCTAACTTGGGGGAAGTCTATTTTGGATGTGTTGTCGTGTTTTGTTCTTGTGTGTGTGCTTGTTTTATTTTTGTGTGTCGTGTCTTCTTTCTTTCTTTCTTTTTCTGTTTTTCTATCGTGTGGTTTGATTTTGATTTTTCTTTATTTTCATTTTTCGCATCTGTGTTTTCCTTGTTTTTAATTTCTTTTTGTGTCAGTGCGTATGACCCCCCATTTTCATTGCCCTCCCGTACTCACTCTTATTGCATTGAGGGCAATACAAGATTCAGCTTGGGGGAGTCGCACTTTGTGCGTCATTTGAGTCTTTCTTTTTCGTTTTTGTGACGTTTTCATCGTGTTTTTAATTTTTCTTTTCTTCTTTTTTATCTCTTTCTCCTAGAGATGAACCCTATGATGAATTGCCACAAAATCACACACACCTAGCATCGCATCGATAATCACACTCACTAACCCTAGGATATCGAGTTCTCTTGCATTTCACGCATCGTGGGTCCACTTAGCTTTTTTGTGAGTCGTGTGTCGTGCCTAGTTGTTTGGTGTACTTCTACTTTGTGATTTTACTTTATATACCTGTCCCGGAATGACCCCTAGATTATCACGAATCGATATGAATAATGCGGTATTTGCCTCTCTTGCCTGTTTCTGTATGCATGATTATATACATATCGTATGCTTCATTTCGCATGTATCGGGATTCCACAATTAAGGACTAGGATAACCCATTTAGCCCATGCTCTAATTAGCGAGAATAGTTTCCTTTGCCCAAGTGTTTAGATTCTGATTTCTTTTTTGTTTTACTTGGTGCAAATCCCCTCGTCGTGTACCGTTCTCCCACTTGGGAGAGTACGCATGTGTATAGCCCAAAAACCCCAAAAATCCAAAAAAAAGAGATAAGAAAAGAAAAACCCAAAAAGAAGAGAAAAGAAAAGAAAGAAAAAAATTGTATAGCCAAAAATTCAAAAAAATATACAAATACCCAAAACCCAAAAAAATTCCCGTGTGAATATTTTACTACTTGCCGAGAATAAAGGGAAGGCGAGAATTTGCACCGAGTGTTCTTCTCCACATCATCTCAACCCCCTTCGGTTTCGAAAACACTTGGCTTAGGAACTTTTTAGCTATTATCTAGGCTATAGTGGAGTGATTTCATTAACCCTAGTTGTGGAGTCCCCGACACATGACATGTTTCGATTCTCTCTCTATTCTCATGCATGCTTGAACTACATATATTCACCGCCTCATTCAATTCGAATTGATATTTGGGTCATTTCCTGGATTTGCGTATATCGAGCTTTATTGCACATTGTAGATAGTGCCACGGACTGCTAGCGCACGACCACACTCACTCGCGCTTCACCGCGTGGGCCCTCGGCACTTGTCTGGACTCGTACTCCTTGGTTTAGTGATGTGATTTGACGTTTGCTGGCTTGGTGTGTCGTTTTTGATTTTGTTGGCCCTAACGGGCGATCTAGGATATAGAGTTCTCTTTTTCTCTCTTTCTCTCTATTTTCCCCCTCCGAGCTCCTACTCTCACTCATCTTCCTCGAGGACGAGGAAGAGTTCAGCTTGGGGGATTTTGACGTGCGTTTATATTTCATATATTTACGCACGTTTTCTTCCGTGTTTTTCCGTATTTTACCGCCGTCTTATATTCGTTTTCTCGTGTTTTCTTGTTTTCTTTCACTTTTCCGTGTTTTCCGTGTTTTGCAGGAGTTTACTGGCATTTGGGGCATAAAACGATGATATCATGTGTCCTCGGAGCAACAGGAGGAGTCACACATGATCCAGGGGGTCAAACGACGAAGATTGCATCTTTCAGCCTCTCACCCGGTCGGTTGGTCTTCTCCAACCGATCGGGTGATGCACGCGTGCACCACCCAGACACAGCTTGGAGCTCACGAGAAGTCACCCGGTCGGTTCAGTGACCGGGTCAAAAGCTCAAAGTCTCTAGAAATTCGAAGCTGATTGCCAACCGATCGGGTGAACTTCACCCGATCGGTTCACCTGTAGCTGAATTCCAACAGCCAAGATCCGACGATCCAACCGGTCTCCTCACCCGGTCGGCACTAAGATCCAACCGACCGCACCCATGCTCCAACCGACCGGTTCATCCTGACCGCGTGAAACCCCGCATTTCGCTGTAATTTTGTGAAGCAGTTCACCCGATTGGTTGACTTGTCAACCGATCGGGTGATGTCGTTTTCTATAAATAGAACCCTAGGTTTCCCAGATTCGGGAGTTGGTTATTTTTTACTGTTTTCTTCATTTTGTGACGGCTGTAATTTCCCAGTTTTTGTAAGTTTTCAGATCTTTGTAAAACTTTAGTATTATCTTAATTGCTTTACTACCATTGCATTTCTATTGTCTGATTATGATTTTGACGGTTCATTTTCGTTTAGATCGCTTTTTACTAAATATGTGTGAGTAGTTCCCAAATCTGGGATTTTGGAAGAAACCCCTTCGTGGGCTCTTCCCGATGCGTCCATAGGGTTAGGAAATCGATAGGGATTAGGAATCTAACAGTTACGCGGGGTGTTTTATTGTCATCGGCGGGAAAAAGACCGCCTTTGACCGTTGGGCCAAGGGGGAATAAACTTGGCGGTTGACTCCCTAGCCATAGCTCGCGCCCTTAGCGTAGACGTCGAATCCTAGTGCGCGGGAGCGGCAGGATGAGACGTTGGGAGTTATCGTTGCGAGCTTAGTGCTCCCGGAGTTGATCAGTGTTAATGGACACGGGAGTGCCCACTGATCGAACCCGGGAAGTCCGGCGTATCATCCTGGGCACCGACCGGAATATCGGGCACATGGGATGCCGGTACCACTTTCAGAGGCAACGTCTCACCTTTAGACCCTAATTCCGATCGCTATCCTACTCGTAGGTCGTATCGGCCAGAGTCGCTCGTTGGGGTGGAAACCAAAGTCCCGGGGTTTTCCCTTCATATTGTCTATACCTTGCATTCCTTTACCGTGACAACCCATCATTCGATCTGGGCTAGCTCGGCCATGGGGTGATTTTGATCCTCTTTGACACAAGCACATCCTCGCCTCCCTGTGTTCGACCCCCTAGCCACACTACAACACCGTGTGCTTGCGGTTACAAATATTTAAATTCACACGCCCCCATTCGCATCATTGCACAACATCCGGCGCGGATCACGCGCCCCCGGCGGGGGCCGGTCAGGCACTCAAGGTCAGCTAGGTGTGCGAACCTAGTGGGTACGATCGAGCGATGGGAGATACGCTCAAATCTGGCACGCTGGGCGTCATCTCGGAACGTAATCCCCATCGCATCGAATACGGGGGCAGGCTGTGCAGGTGGTGGAATGGGTGCGGTAGGAGGCGGCTGTGTGGTTGGTGATGAACTAGGTCGAGGGGAGTCCACCCTAGTGGAAGAGTAGCCCGGATCACCTGACTTCTTCCGCTTGGAAGCGGGCGCCCGAGTGCGTGGCCTAAGGCGAGGCGGCATGTGTGTCGCGAGATGTGCCCACCCCGAATGAAAATGCGAAGTGCTATATAATGAAACGAGTATACCTGAGCATGAGGCGAGTGCAAAATACGTAGAGTGCGAAGAAATCACCTCCTCCGCAAAGTTTTGGAGCGTCCTGTATCTCCCCCAAGCTCCCCCAAGCTACCCTGAAAAGCAAACAATCAAATCAGCGAATGATAATCAATATACATGGGGAAGATAGGGGATAATAGATATATATATGAATTAATTTGAATTTGGGGCACAATGGGTGTACGGATTGGAAGAATGGAGAAGAAATATGAAAATTGGGGCGAAATGCGGATGAACGACGGCGGGGGAGGTGCTCCGGCGAAGTGCGACGGCGGGGAGACGTCGGCAACTGACGACGATGGTCGGTCGGCGGCGTCGAAGCGGCTCGGGCGATGAAGACGCGGATTCGGGCATTGGGAGTCGAAGCGACGAAGCTCGGGCACTGGGTGACAAATTTTGGGAATTTTGCGTTTTTTGAAATTCGCGCAGCGCCTCGAAGCTTATATATAAAGATGTACGACTCGGCCGAGTCAAAGAACACTCGGCCGAGTGGAGCTGTGTGAAAAAAATTTCGAAATAAACTCCCACAACTTACGACTCGGTCGAGTAGCTCTTCCCACTTGGTTGAATGGACAATTTTCACTCGACTGAGTGGCAGGGCCACTCAGCAATTTTTGAAGCGTGTAGTGTATCTGATTCACTCGGCCGAGTAACATAGTCATTCAGCCGAGTGGCAATAGTACTGTAAACTCAAAAAATAATAGAGAGTGGGTCTGAAGGATCTTCCCGGATCGATACTCTACTCGGCCGAGTAGAGTCTTCATTCGGCCGAGTGACATGTGCACTCGGTCGAGTGGCTTGCAATTTCCAGCCTCGGCTCTCTGTTTTTGCTCCAATATCTGTTTTTCTCGCTCTTGTCAGTTTCTTCCTCTTCCTAAGTCCTGAGCACATTCCTGGAGCGCTCTCCCTTGCAATGGCTATCCTCCATATGAATGATTTCACGTTCTCCATCTCCTGTCATTAAAAATAGAGCCCGTGGTCATGATTTTTATAGACGCAAGACTCTAGACACTAGGAAAAATCTAAAATAAAAATAAAAATTAACTAAGAATGATTTAAGACCGTCGGGTTGCCTCCCGACAAGCGCTCGTTTAAGGTCATGAGCTCGACCCCTTATGATTTTCGTTTAGTGCGTGATATTGGGCGCGTGCGAGATGCGCCCGTCAAATTTGCCAGGAAGGCCACTTGGATTTGGATGTTGATGCTCGTTGGCTTTCCTTGGCGTCCCCTCATCATGGGTAGAGTTCGGGGATAAGTCCCCCAAGCTTAAGCTAGCACCAATCTTCTTCTTCACCGGTGACGTCGACCTTTTACCCGGCGGAGCTTTCTTTGAATTGTTGGTCATGGAGAGCTTGCATAGCTCCTTAATCCTCGTGACATCAGCGTCGTCTTCTTTGTCATCTGCCATAGAGCTATCCGGGGGTCCTCCAACTTTTCTCCAATGCTAGAAGTTTGGCCTTCTTCAAGGCCGTCATCATGTAGAGCGCTAATAGAATGTGGAATGGCTTCATCGATCACCTCGTCAAGGAGGTCCACATAGTCCAACTCCTCTTAGTAGGGCATATGCTTCATAGCTTTAGGGATATGGAACTCAACCTCGATGTTTCCAACATTCAAAGATAAAGTACCTTCTCTCACGTCGACTATCACGCCGGCGGTGGCTAGGAAGGGGCGTCCGAGTATTAGTGAAGTGTCGCCCTCCTCCTTGATGTCCATAATGACAAAGTCGCACAGCAAGCATATTCCTCCCGGTACTTGGAGCGGTATGTCCTCCGCAATCCCTACCGGCCTAGTAACCTGACCATCTGCAAGTTGTATTCTCATGTCCGTTGGCTTCAAGTCGGTCCCCGTATTCAATTTTCGAAACATGCTAAGGAGCATTAGGCTCACACTTGCTCCCAAGTCTACCAAAGCCTTTTGTAGTGGGATTCCTCCAAGTGTGCATGTGATGCGAAAGCTTCCGGGATCCTTGAATTTAGTAGGCTCTTTTTCCCTCCGGGTGAACTAGGTTCCTTGCTCGGCAAGCATTATTTTCTCCTTTCTTTTCTTCCCCGAAATTAAGTCCTTCAAGAACTTGGCGTATGACGGGATCTCTACGATAGCATCCAAGAAAGGTATGTTGAGGCTTACTCCCCTCAAGTATTCAAGGAACTTGGCGAGACGCTTCTAAATTTTAGCTCTCGCTAACCGTTGCAGAAAGGACACCGGTGGCATGTAGGTGCGCTCCTCATTTGGCTTCTTAACTTCAGAATTTCCACCTTCTAGCGGTTCTTTTGTGCTCTCCTCCTCAATAGCCGGCTCTTTGTTGTCCAAAATCTCTTCCACGGGCTCCTTGGTTTGGACCATAGCGGGAGTGGTATCCTTCCCGCCCCTAGTAGTGACCGCCACCACCACATTTGTGTGGCCGGTATTGATCCGTGGATTGGGCTCCGGTTGAGCCGACAATTGTTGAGTGTTTTTGTTAAGCAACGCAAGTTGCTCTCCTAGTTGCGCAACGACGGTATTGAGCGAGTCTTGTTGCGCCGTCCGATCTCGGTTGTGCTTGTGGTGGGTTTGGAGCTCTCCAACCTTGGTTATAACCTGACGGCCTATATGGTCCCGCTTGTTGCCTAGGCAGGTAGTTTTGTTGTGGCGGCCCCCTCGGTTGGTATTGAGGTTGTGGAGGTGGAGGCCTAGCATGAGGTTATTGCAGTGGTGGTGGGTTTAGAGCTCCGTCATTATTAGCATACGAGAAGCCCGGATGATTCCTCGTAGCCGGGTTGGCCCAATAACCGGTGTTCCCCGCTACATATTGGATTTGCTCTAAGGCTCCTTCTCCATGCTCTCCTCCTACGAACATAGCTTGAGATTGGTCTTACCAATCGCTCATATTGCCTCCCGGCGTAGATGTGGCCAGAGCTCCATGCGGCTCGGTGATCAACTTCTCCAATCTCTCCACGACCTTGTAGAGAGAGTCAAACTTAGTGGAAAGCTCCGCTACGGCCTTGGCATCATATATGCTTGTTGTCTTCAAGGAGGTAGAAGATTTCCCTCACTCGTCGCCCCATTGTTTATTATTAGAGGCCATCTCCTCTAATAGGGCCGTAGCTTCATCCGGTGTCTTGAATAAAATGGCTCCGTTGGAGGTTGCATCTATAATTTGCTTAGTGCCCGGTTGGAGTCCGTTATAAAAGATGTGTACTAGCTCCCATGCTTCGATGCTGTGATGGGGGCACTGATGCTGGAGATCTTTAAAGTGCTCCCATGCCTTGTATAGGGTCTCATGCGGTCCTTGTTTGAAGGACATGAGTGCGCTCCATATCTTCACCGTCTTGGATGGTGGGTAGAATTTATCAACAAAAGCACTAGCCAACTCATCCCATGTAGTAAAGATCCCCTCTGCTTGCGTCCTCAACCAATATAGAGCTTTGTCTCTGAGTGTAAAGGGGAAGAGTTGCAATCGGATAGCATCGACGGAAACACCCGACATTTGAAAGGTGGCGCACTTGGACAAGAATAGTTGAAGATGATAATGTGGATTCTTATGGAATTTCCCATGGAATGGGTCTTAGTGCATTAAGACCACTAGTCCTGTTTTGAGCTCGAAATTCTTATCCGCCGCCAACTCCGGCATAGCGATGGAAGAAGTAGTGGAGGTAGTCTTAGGCCGAAGCCTATCTCTGATAGATATTATCCTCGCCATGCGTGCTGCTAATTCTTCCGGTGTCTCTAGTCGGTTCATACAACCGTCCTCTATGTTGAGTCTCTTCTCAGCTCTAATCCTCCTTTCGGTACGTTCGATCTCCGGATCAAATATTATATCCTCTGGATTCGCCATAGATCTCGTGTACATGCACAGAAAAATAGAGCTTCGATGGAATTGTTAGCACGATAGAGGAGTAAAAAGATAGAAAATAATAAAACAAAAAGGAATAACTAAGTAAAGAAAATAAAACACTGTCGCATCCCCGGCAACGGCGCCAAAAACTTGATCGCGTCCGGATGTATACCCGAAAAATGACTTGTAGTTTTACCGCAAGCGCACGATGTAGCGGCGAGCGGGTATCGAACTCAGGGAGGACAAATGACCGTGTCTTAGTCAAATCACCTAGCTATCAAGAGAACAAAAATAGTTGGGTGTAATAGTCACAATCGTTCAAGTATCAGGAAAATATCAATATAATAAAAAGCATCTAGGGATAGGAAATCCCCACTACGGACCGTCTCTCATCCTTATGAATCGTAAATTTCATTGTTGCTAAGCTTGAATATAGGTGAACTAGTCGCAACTTAATGTAGAACCAAGCTCACGCTCTCGCGCTATTGCCGGTCTATAGCAAACCTAGGATAGGGCCCACTCTCGTGCAAACCATAGCCTAAGCCGCTAGCGTGAAGAGCGACATCATTGTTCAATCGTATCTCGAGCCCACTCTCGTGCGAACTCGAGCTACGACCTAGGTTATGATAGGTCTTATTTGTCCAATCTCTTGCAAACGAATATTAGTATAGATTCACAATTAAAAATTCTAGCTTTGGTCCAATCACTTGCAAACCAAATCTAGAGAAATCTAATTGTCAATCTAAATCGAATATCTAGGCCTTCCTACTAATTGGGATCCAATCTCTTGCAAAACCCAATCGATATGAATTCCTAGCTACCCGTAATCAATCAATCATAACCTAACCCTAATCAATTCTAGCAACAAATCAACACATTCATCACAATTTAGAGATAGGGTCCATAGGGTTCATCCTCATGCCATAGGACGACGGCACTACTCACTAAGCATCATGCAAATCTCAGAAATAATGACAATAATCGTGGCACAATTCATTGCAAAAGAGAAATAATGCATAAAAATTGGGTTTTAATAAGAATAGACAAACCAATGTTGATGCCAATGATCTCCAGCTGAGAATTCACAAAAGAGTAGCCGTCAAAATCCTAAAAGAAAGTCTAAATAATATATTTCAAGTCCCTCCTAAACTAGGGCAAAAACTGGGTTTAAATACCCTCTAAAATCGTCCAGAAAATCGTGACCAAACTGCCTCTGCGCAGCCCAGAAATCGCAACCCTAACAGCAGGCGGAGAGGATCACTCGGCCGAGTGACCCTTGTCGCTCGGCCGAGTGACAAACTCTGTAGAAAAACAGTAACTTCGGGGGTTTTCAGGGTCTGTCTTCGGGGGTGGCTCGGCCGAGTGGACTTCTTCATTCGGCCGAGTGAGCATTCATGCTCGGCCGAGTGGGCCTCCTCAGGATTTCTGAAAATTCCAGTACTTGGGCCTTTCTCTGGACGAATTCCCCGTACCACTCGGGCGAGTGAACTCTCTCACTCGGCCGAGTGGGCTTCCTTTGTTCGGCCGAGTATACGCTAAAAAACATCGTGTGCGTATCCGTTCCATTCGACCGAGTAGGGTTTCTTACTCGGCCGAGTGGGTGGTCTACTCGGCCGAGTTGTGTGCTGTTGAGCTCATTTCTTCTTCTTCTCGCCTCCTCGTCGCTCCTATTAATTTCCTTCTTCTTCCGCTCATCCTTCATCTCTGATAAGTCCTCGAATGAGCCGTGGGCGACACTCCTAAGCGCGTGCAAATCCTTTGATCTCAAATTCGCTCCAGATCGCTCCATATTTCCTGAAATACGACAAAAACAAGAACTAGTAAAAAGCATCGCAATATTGTCGAATAATCATGAAAAACGTGATATGAGCGATCAAAATGACATGCAAACATGCAGAAAAAAGGTGTAAAATATGGAGTGATCAACCACCTTCTTGATTTAGAAGTTTTCCATCGCTTCTTATCACAAAAGTTGTAACGATCCATTTCTATTAATCCTCATGACCTTCTTCGAACTCTTGAACCCTCAACTTAAAACTCGTGTACCATTTTGACGAATCTTATTCTATAACCTTCAATTGATAACAACTAGAGTGACCGTTCATTCATTACATCACCATCATCATTCTTGTAATGATCTTCCAATCATCCTGAGATACTTTCTAGTCGTGTTTAGTTCAACTAAACTATGGCTATACTCTTTTATAAGAAGGGTAGAATTCGAATTTTTTTCGATCATTCGAAGTTCGAGTTCAACAACGGAAGTAGATCGAACGACGCGCAGAAATTTTTGAGGATGGTGATAGAGAATTTGAGACGAGCCAAACCACGACGTGCAAGTTTAGGCTGTTACATCTTCTTCGTCTTTCTTGAGCTCGTATTTCTGTTCTACCCACTACTTTCGTCTTGTACCCGATTTTTCCATGGTTTGAATCCTTTTCTCGCCTACCATCTCCCCCTCTGTATTTCCTGTTGTCTGCTTCCTCTCCTCGAGCCCCGGTCCCACCTAACCTAGCCTAGCCTACCCTACCCTATCGAAGACTTTGGCGCCCCCTTTAAAACCCCTCATCTCTCCCCCTCACCAAATCCATCCCGTGGCTTCCTCTTCGCCGCAACGACGCCCACCCCTTCGTCATGCCTCTTCCTTCATGAGCCCAACCCCTCTCATCTTAAGCTCTACCGGCCTCACTCGAAGCTCTGCCATGCCACCCGACGTCGTTGAGCAGTCGCCGTCGCCGCACGGCGAGGATCGACAACCGCCGAAGGCCCTCCGACGTTTTGTTTAAGGATTTTTGGGTTTAGCGAATACCCTCACCTCCACCCTTGCTATTGCCATGTGGTTGAGATCTTGGAAAGTTGCAATTCTTGGGTTTCTTTCGAGCTCCTTGTCCTCAGTCTTGCCCCTAAAAGTGCCCCGCTTCTTTTCCTTCTTAGGTCCAATCCCTCGTGTTTGTTGGACTGTGTGTTCTTAGTCGTTGGCTTGCTTATGTTTGATGGTGTTAACCATGGATGTCAACCAATGGTGTTGGCAAGGAGTATCATTGGGGATGAGTATTGACATGATGTTGGCCTTAGGTGTTGAAGTTAGATGTCGGCCTTGTGCTTGGATTTGGAAGATGGTTTTTGTGTTGACTTGTTGTTGGCTGTTATGGGTATTACTGGAAGGAATTATAGTGATAAGTATGGTCTTGGAAAGTTGGACTTGTATAATATCACGACCTTTAACTACCAAAGCCCCCATACTGCTCCAGAAAGAGTACCTATAGTTGCTTCTTGGTGTTGATCTGGGTATTGGCTTGTTGTTGGGTATCATGGGAGTTGACAACATTAGTGCTTGGTTGGTTAGATGTAACAACACAAGTGCTGGATTAGTCAATACCCCCTTTGTTTGCTATATTATTGATGACTTCCTTGTCTAGGCCGTTATCATTAGCTTGAATTGAAATTTTAAACTTTATGATCAATCTTTTGATGAGGTTTAATTATCTTGCTATTAGCTTATCACCTCAGGTTCCAAGTTCGAACAGATGTTATCATAATAATTATCATTTTCATGTAGCACCATCAGCTCATATTAATTTTTGGCTACTTGAAAAGTCGAAGTAATTATTATAATGATACTGGTCTACGGACTAATTACGGACGTTGTAATGATATTAATAGTATTATTAGTATCTCTTGTTTTCTTGATCCTATGATATTACATTATATTTCATGCTATGAACAACTTATTTTCCTATATCGTAATCGTTCATCAAGCATTCCATTTTATCATTTATTTCCTTGAGCTTCTTAATAACATCAATCATCTGTTTCTTAAAGTTTTGAGAAATTCCGAGGACAGAATTTTTATAAGGAGGGTAGGATGTGACGGCCCGTACTCATCAGTACGCGTAAATTCGTATTCTATGTATTTTCTTAAATTAAAAGTATTTTATAATGGTTGGTCAGGAGTTTAATATCAAAATGGTTTCTAAATCATTTATAACAAAATATTTTGTAGTATCAATATAGTTGAAGCTTATTTTAGTGAGTTCGAGTGCCATCTAAAACCCATAAATAATTTATATAATTATTTAAACTCAATTATTAACGATACAGCCGTAACAATTATTTTCCTATATAAATGTCATCAAAATGATTTCAAACTTTTGCAGCGAGATTCTATGATCATTTAGTGCTCCCCATATTAATTTCATAATTTTCTGAAGTCAAATCGGTATAGAACCCACAAACTTGCAACCTAAAAATTTTGGCCCAAAACTCGTATCTTCGTAGCTCAAACTTCGAAATGGACATCGTATCCGCGATCCTCGCGACAATACAAACCCATGGCTATGTTGTTGTAATTTTTCTAAGTCGTTTAACCACAGAGGAAAAATCGTAATTTCGTTACTAAATTTTACTAATGACAATTACTAATCACTTTTCCTATCGCTAATTACCTATTCTATTTACCCCTTAATCATTTTATCCTAACCATATCTGTCGGCGGCCCCCAAATTATGTTTCACGTTTTAATTCACTTAACCAAAATTCATCCCACTTAATCTTTAGTCAAAGACCCACCTAACCTCATTAACTAACCCCTAATTAATACCATTGACTAATAATATAATTAAGCTTATATAAACCCACATTCTCTCCCCTTCATCTACACATATAGGCAGCTCCTCCCCCTCTTTGCATCTCCTTCATCCGATTCAACCCAATGGCAACCCACCATTCATAGCAGCTTCTTCATCTTCACTATCTATTATTATTTTCAACCCCACAACCCCTCACAAACATTAACCCATGCAACAAAGACCCAGTGCAAACCCACACTCTCACAGCCCAAACCCCAGTTATCTCCCTCAATCCACGCCCTCCTCCCTACTCTCCCTGCTGCCTCGACCCCCCGAGCTCTGCCTTCGACCCAACTCACGACCTCCCCCGCTTCCCATCACCAGTGTCGGTGCCTCGCCGTGCTCCGCTGCCAAAGCTCACCACCCAGCTCTCTGAGCACTGCTGCACTCCCCTTCCCCTCTCGTCTTTGACTTCCCTCAGCTCGCCCCTGTCGTATGACAGCTCTGACCACCGCCTGTTCTCTCGCTAATGCCCACATACTGACAGCCCCACGACACCTCCCAGTTCTCCGGCTCCCCGTTGTACGATGCCAATCACCCCTCTCTGACTCCGTCGCCGTCTCCACAACATCGCCCCCCATGCAACCTCCGCTGCCGTCCGGAGCAACATCCCCGAGGTCTGACCACCACCCGCTCTCTTCCCCCTTCGACTCAACCGCCGATACCCCACCCCTGCTGCTTGACGATCACCTCCCCGAGTTCCGACGACGGCCTCGCGCACCGCCTAGCTTCACTCGACGCTCCTCACCTCCCATCACGTTGCTCGTCGCCGTGGCTCCCTGTCGTCGCCCGACACCGCACGTCGCCGTCCCCCAAGCCCCGCCGGTGACGTCGAACACCCTGCTGTTTCGTTCATATAGGTAAGAACAAAATGTTATAACGTAATACGAAAATACGTAATTAATGTTGGATGCAACGATCTAGGATCTCTAGTTTGATGATGACAAACATGTGTTGATATTTAATGTGTGTGCTTAGTGTGTTTCATCGATGGCGATGACATAAATACCCAAATGAAGTCAATGAGATGGAGGACTTGCTATTCATATATCATTATTAGAGAGAGGGATTGTTTTTCATTTAGCACTATTGGACTTGGTCCAATAAGGAGAAGAGATGAAGTCAATTTGGGTCCAAGGGGATTTGACCAAATCAATCAAGGGGATTTGACCAAATCAATCAAGGGGATCTGACTAAATCAATTAAAGAGATGGTTAGACCAAGTTCTATTCATACTCGAAGTTCATATCAAGAATGATGAGACCAAATCCTTTAGCCCTCATCCTAGCCATTGGCATACTTTTACTCATCCCTAGCCATACCCTCATGCTACAAACCCTAACCCTATTCCTATATATATCCCATCTCCCAAAGTAATGAATAAGTGCAGCAAAACAAAAAGAGAACCAAGCAGCCAACAAAATTTTCCCAAAACGAACTCACGCAAGCAAAGCTCCCTTGAAAAACATCATCTTGCACTATTCGTCTCCAATAGCAAAAGCCCACATCCTACCGTAAACTTTCAACCTTCCTCCCACAAAAAAATACCAAGCCGTAAACTTCACAAGTGCCAAAGCTTCATGCAAGAACCTTCAAGCTCCTGTGTTTATCTCCAAGACATCATCATGATCAGTGATAGGAAGGAACTTCTCAAAGCTGTGCCATCCGCAACATCTCCAAGCTGCTCACGCCCCAAAACCCTACTGCACATCATCAAGCTGTCCTCTTGCCACCGAGTCGAGACACTCAAAACACCGTCGCCAGAGTTTTCCTTGTGAGCTACCCTCGTCGTGAAGTTGAGTGCAGCACTGCCCTAAGTCATCGATAAAGAGAAGTAGTACGGAGAAGTTGAAGAGCTCACCGTCGAGAGCTCGTAGCTGCTGAGACGAGTCGCGCGAAGCAGCCGCTGGCTGTCGTCGCTCGGAGACATTGCCATCGAAGCTGAGTACCCTAACATCACCATCGAGAAGAAGCCACCGGAGTCTTGTCGCTGCTGAAGACATCGACATCGAGGAGACACCATCAAGCTACCATCTCCTTCATCCTCAACTCCATGCTGCCGTGAAGAACACCCCCCACCGCTGAAGCTGTCCTGTCCTTTCATTGCTGAACATAGACCGTCCTCATTCGAAGACATCGCCCACCGAAACCGTGTCAAAAGTTTGAAGACGAAGTCGAACCCACCTCGAAGTCGAGCTACCGTGAAGCCATCGAGCTTTTACCGTCGATCACCTCGAAGCGGCCCACTCCATCGTTCGCTGTCGAGGGCTGTCATTGCAAGAGAAGCCCGTCGCCATTCAAAACCTCGCTACCAGAGTCGAGCGACCACCGTAGACGAAGACGCTATCGAAGAGAAGTCGGACGGCGAAAGTATTTTCGACTGCTGCATGCCCTAATCGAATTGGCGTTGCTGACTGGAGGCATTTGCGTGAAATCAAAAAAGAAAGCGAATGCTGACGTGGATTAAATATTTAAGTGAATTACTATGCACACAGACCGCCTATTAATAGGTTTGAACTGGGATTGCTATACGCATAGACCAGAGTGCTATTTGAGAGAGATTGAGATCCGGGAGTCGGATCGAGACACCGTTTGTGTCAGATTGGAGTTGACGACGTGCTGATTGACAGAGATGACTACACAGACACGAACTAAGCATTTCTAAACCCTTTACTCTTTATATTCGTGTATTAGTGTAAAGTTCTCTGTAGGGGAAACTTTACCAGTATTTGTGACTATTTTGGACTTGTCTGGTTGGGGCTAGACAAGAGGGTCTTGACGTGTTGGTGCAGTCATGATATGGATTTACTAGATTGATAGAGTTCTGTACTTTGTTGAGTGTGGTACAGTCTAGGTGGGGAGTTGGAGCTAGGACCCCATTGTAGGTGTAAAGAAGGAACTTATTAATGCTAGTATTTGCTTGGGGCTGGACGTAGGTCGTTGGTGTGATCGAACCAGGGTAAATCTGTGTGTACTCTGTGATTGTCTTTTATTTACTCTGGTTATGCTTTTAACTACGTATGATTTCTCGTGGGTTGCACGAGAATATTTTTATAAGCCTATTCACCCCCTCTAGGCTAGGATCCAGATCCAACAAGTGGTATCAGAGCAGGTTCTAGGATCTAGCCTTGGTTTGACCATGAATCCCATTGATAGTGCTTTTGCTGAGGGTCAGTCTGTTTCATGTCCCCTAGATTTAATGGAGTAGATTATGCCTATTGGAAATATCGTATAAGAATCTACTTAATTTCAATTGACTATAAAGCTTGGCAAATTGTTGAAAAAGGATATAAACCACCTGTCATTAAAATTAAAAATGTTGAGATGCTTAAACCTGATGATAAATGGGATGACAATGATTGGAGTCTTTATTCTCTGAATGCTAAAGCTATGAATGCTCTCATTTGTTCATTAGATAAGACTGAATTCAATCGTTTCTCACATTGTCTAACTGCGCAGGAAATATGGCATACATTGGAGGTGACACACGAAGGAACGTCACAGGTGAAAGAGTCTAGACCTGCACTTCTGAGCACAGAGTACGAGGGATTTCGCATGATACCATCAGCGACCATATCAGAGATGTTTGCAAGATTCACCAACGTCGTTTATAAGTCTAGCTCGCTCGGTAGCCATATTCCAGCCTTGAACATGTGAGGAACATATTAAGAGCACTGCCAAGCTCTTTCAGGGCTAAAGTCACCACCATCCAAGAAGCGAAGGATCTATCGCAGATGAGGGTGGAGGACTTGATAGGTAATCTAATGTCCCACGAGCTTGAATTGTAAAATATTGAAGAAAGAGAGAAACCTGAGGAGAAGTAAAAAGCTTCAAAGCCACTTCCTCTAAAAGCTAGCGAAGATGATGATGATGATGAGGAGATGGCGCTAATGGTTAGAAATTTCAGAAAGTTCGTCAGAACTCCTCAAGGAAGATCAGAAATGCATAGAAGGTTCATTCACTCTAACACTTTTAATTACGATAAAAATTCTTCTGAACAAGATTCTGCTAATAGAGTTGAATGCTTCAAATGCAGGAAAAAAGGACACTTTGCGAAGCAATGCCGATAAGAGACTGCTCAGGTTGCTAAAGATAAAGGAAAAGCCAAGATGCTAAATTGGGACATGGACAGCGAAGCTGAGGATGAGGATGAAGAGGTGGTAGCTCATTCAGCGGTCGTCTGCTTAATGGCAAATAATGATGATGTAAATGTTGGATATGGACGACATAAATACACCCATGAGGGGATGTATGAGGGTCTACGGACCTCGGATGTCACGTACATGAAAGCATGTACGAAGGGAACCTTTTCATGTGTGAAAAGGACCACTCGATAAGGGGAAAAAGTCACTTTATAAGTGCATAAAGGCACTTGATAAGTGCATAAGGAAGAGGATAAGGAAATGTTCTAATATAGGCTAATAAGCTTATATATGGTTATTTCCTACAATAACTACCCCTTAGGCCTATAAATAGGACCCAAGGGTAAGGCTTTTTAGGCTAATCTTGAATGCCATAAGTTTGCATAAGGCAACCTTCTTTCCTCTTCTCCCTTCCATAAAGTTCTTCATCCAAGTAGAGATTTAGACGGTGAAATGCTGCTTCGATCCTCTGTGATGAAGTACCGACCGTTGTGGCAAATCCAAGGGCGAAGTTCAGAGATTATAGCGAAGCATACGCTAACATAAGTATCTCCTCTCTTTCGATCCTCCATCATCACATGATGTGATCCTACATTGGTATCAGAGCCACACGGGTTCGCCCTGGTCTTATCGATGAATGACACTTATCGATGAATGACACGTTGTCTCTTTCACGAATGAGTTTCCTTCTATTATGGATATGGTAGGAGCGCATCGTGATGGAGAGAACGTTAAAAGTTGTTCCTTTCACGTTAGGTTCTTTTGTCATTACGAATATGGCATGAACTCTCTGTGACGGGAAGAACTGACTGTTCATCTCGCCAAACTCGCACTCTTCATGGATGCTGAGTCTCCATTCAATAGGGAATGTGAACTCTCTTCATGTGGAGCGTGTAGTTTATGACCGTGAAAGTGTGTTTTTGGCACACGGCCATTAAAGCCCAACCACTTTCTCGATGAACGGGTGTCTCATCGGAGAAGATGATAGTTACCAAAAACTTCTCATCGGAGAAAAAGATTGCCATGGAAGGGCATGGTGCAATGCACCCCCCCTCCGCATTGGGGAGGGGGTGGGCTTCGTCCAAGGACAACCAAGCACAACCCCCCGAAGGGGGGGGGGGGTGGACTCCAAGAAGGGAAGGCCGGCCGACCAAGGCCATGGCCGGCCCTGGCATCGGCCAGGGCCAGGCCAGAGGCCGGCCCTAGCCTCTCTGGGCAGGGCCAGAGGCCGGCCCTAGCCGGCCAGGGCCAATGCCGGCCCTGGCCGAGCCAGGGTAGAGGCGCCCTGGCCACGGCCAGGGCCAGGCCGGCACTGGCCTCGGCCAGGGCCAGGCCAGAGGCCGGCCCTAGCCTCTCTGGCCAGGGCCAGGCCAGCCTTGGCTGAGGCCAGGGCCAGGCCAGAGGCTGGCCCTGGCCGGCCAGGGCCAATGCCGGCCCTGGCCAGGCCAGGGCAGAGGCACCCTGGCCGAGGCCAGGGCCAGGCCGGCCCTGGCCGGGCCAGGGCAGAGGCGCCCTGGCCTCGGCCAGGGCCAGGCCAGAGGCCGGCCCTCGCCGAAGCCAGGGCCAGGCCAGAGGTCAGCCCTGGCCTCTGCCAGGGCCAAGGCCGGACCTGGCCGAGGCCAGGGCCGGTCGGCCGGCCAGGGCAGAGGCGCCCTGACCAGCCAGGGCCTCGGCCAAGGGGGCCAGAGGCCAGCCTTGGCCTCTGCCGGGGCCAAGGCCGGCCCTGGCATCGGCCAGGGCCGGCCGGCCGGCCAAGGCAGAGGCGCCCTGGCTGGCCAGGGCCTCGGCCAGGGGGCAGAGGCCAGTCGGGCCGGCCAGGGCAGAGGCACCCTGGCCTCGGCCACGACCCAAAGGGGAGAGGGGGTCTGCATGGCCGGCCTGTAGGATCCTACCAAAACAGAGTTAGGATCGATAAATGAAGTTGAGACTTACGCTTGCGTATGCAGCACGGTAGTCTACGAACTTCGCCTTCGGATTCGCCACGACGGATCGAGTCTTCTCACGAACGGAGTAAGGCTACTAAATCCACAATCTAAATCTCTACTTTTAGATTAAGAACTTGGATAAAGGGAGAGGAAGTATTTCGGCAGAGCTTCGCTAGAATGAAGATGCATGCATGAATGCCATGCAAAAGTGTAAGGAAAATGGCTAACCCTTGGGTCTTATTTATAGCCCCCAAGGTAGTTATTTTAGGGTAAATTGTTCCTTTGGAACAATTTAACTAAGGTGTACCATCGTACATGGCATATTATAAGCTTAAGTTGTACCACATGCATGGTACAATATAAGCTTAAGATATTACCCCTTTATTAGCCATATGTCGCATGCACTTATGCACATATAATGCGACTTTCCCATCAATCTAGAGATCCTCTCCGAAAGGGAACATATTCCCTTTGCGCACGACTTCGTGTACGCGATGTTCGAGGTCCGTATTCCCTTGTACATCCCCCACAAGGGTGTACTAACGTCTTCCATATCCAACATCTCCCACTCACACTTGAGGGGATTGTAAGAGAATGTCTTTCTCTTAGTTCTTTCATCTATCATACCGAGAAATAGACCGTGCGACCGTCATGCGCGTAGAGTATGTTGTTGTGCACTTGTTAGAGATACACAACGACCTCGAAGGTGCAAAGTTGAGTAGTTCAACGCATGCTTTACCCTAGATTATTTCTTCACATTTCTTATACTTTATATTCAACAATTGAATCCCATCTGGATTACAATTGGCTGGCCAGCTTTGAATCATTAAAGTCCAAATGCGAATATGAAATCAATCTTCCTCTTCTTGCGAACCTTCTGATCTTGACTAGACTCGCTTTTCTAACGTGCCCCGCCGAGCCGAATTATCATAGCCTATAAGTAACACGCTAAGCTAGCTATCATCTCGTCAAATCTAAATGAACCAATTGGAGTCCTTGAGGGTAAGAGTTAAGACCCGTATGGCCTTTGAGTCTCACATAATAGCAAACACTATTGCTACTAACTCAGTGGTCGAAATGCATACGTGGTATGAACACGTATTACAACATCACTCCTTTCCCAGGGAGAGTATGTCTTAATGATGTTGTACGGATGAAAGATCAGACACCACAGTGCCTATCTTTTGAGTCCCCTTACTACCCATGAAATATTCCCGGACTCTCATCCTGCATAAGACAGATAGGATTTAAAAAATCCAATGAGATCTTTATAACCTTGTGATACAGATCTCAGATCTTTTGTAAGCATCCATATGATGCAGATCTTTCATTCGACTATCTTGTTAAAGTCATGACTCTAAATCATTCGTCTAATGATTTTGACTTTAAACTAGTCTCATCTCTATCTTATCCATCTGATAAGATAAGGCGGTTGCTCATGTGAGAGAGCCAACCTTAATCTGTCCGACATACACACAATTCAGCTGAGATTTCAAAAATGTACACAAACATTTCTTAAGAAATTCATATGCAATGTTGGAAAAAGAACTTTATTCTTTTATTAATTTTGATCATTTACAGACATGGGAATTTACATTGGTACAACTCAGCTCTTACGCAATCCTTGAGATGATAAGTGTTTGTAAAACACATCTCTGGGGATCGCCTTCGTAAGCGGATCCGCTATCATCTCATGCGTAGATATGTACCTTATGTCTACCTTCTTGGTCTTATCATAGTCTTTTGCAAATTTGTATCGGATATCAATGTGTTTGATCTTACAAGACACATTATCCGCTTTCCAGTGTACTTGCCCTGTATTGGATTGGTAACAGCTTACCATTTCCAACGGCAAAACAGATGTCCGGTCTCGTACTCACCATAGCGTACATAAGACTATCAACTGCACTGGAATATGGAACTTTTTCCATAATTTCCTTTTCCTTTTGGTTCTTTGGACACGATTCCAGATATAAATTATCGCATATGCTTATATGAATATCAATGGACTTGCAGTCCTGCATATTAGATCGTTCTAGAACCTTCTCTATATAAGTCTCCTGTGAAAGATAAAGAAGTTTCTTCGAACGATTCATTGAAATCTCAATTCCAAGGATATATGCGGCTTTTCCTATGCCTTTCATCTCAAATACTGATGAAAGCCAAGCCTTGATACTCATCACAAAGCCCTTGTCATTTCCGGCTATTAAATTGTCATCTACATATAGAGACATAATAACATGCTTGCTTTTAATCCTCTTGATATATACTTAGTTATCTTCATCAAGCATGGAAAATCCATTTGATAAGACAACTTCTTGAAATCGTATATACCATTGCCTCGAGGATTATTTAAGACCTTATATGGACTTACGAAGTTTACAAACCTTATGTTCGTTTCCTTCTTTTACAAACCCTGTTGGTTGTTCCATATAGATCTCCTCGTCCAATTCTCCATTGAGAAAGGCAGTCTTTACATCCATCTGATGTAATTCGAGGTATAAGCAAGCTACCATTGCCAGAATCAGGCGAATCAAGGTAAAACGCACAACAGGTGAGAAGGTCTCTTTGTAGTCTATCCCTTCCTGTTGCGTAAAACCTTTCGCGACAAGGCGAGCTTTATATCTATCTATAGAGCCATCAGCCTTATGCTTGATCTTGAGAACCCATTTGTTCCCAATTGCTCTATGTCCTCTGGGTAAGTTAACTAAGTCCCAGACTTGGTTAACTTTCATGGATTTCAATTCCTCCTTTATCGCTTCTATCCATTTGTCTTTTGCAGGGCATGATACGGCCTGTTTGAAAGTAGCAGGCTCGTCATCATCTTGTAGTAAAGTCATAAAGGTTTGCGGAAATTCATCCTCAAATCTTAGAGGAGCCAACCTTGTACGACTACTACGTCGTATTTGAGATTCTTCAAGTCCTTGTTGACTCGAATTTAGATCAATTCTAATATCACTCCCACTTGTAATGTCGTTAGAATTGCTCCCACTTGGATCATTATTCCCGTATGGAATAGGATAATCGTCATTCGTATAATCCATTGGTGAAGGTTGAAACATATCTTCGTTTTCACCAAGAATTCTCCCACTCGAATGAGGTAATCCTCCTTGATCATAAATCTCAAAATAGAGATAAGTCCTGACTTATCTCGCCCTGTCTTGGAAACTCGTTTTCCAAGAAAGTGACATCCCTCGACTCAAACTCAATTAGCCCACCATTGTCTTCCTGACTAACAAAAACACAACCTTTGTAGTTTTTCTGCGTATCGTATAAAGATACATTTCCTTCCCCTTGGCCCAAGTTTGCCATACTTATGGGAGGAAATATGTGCGTGGAATGCACAACCCCAAGGTTTCAAAATGTTTAAGTCAGGAGACCTTTGGTTCCACAACTCATAAGGAGTGGAGCTAACTGATTTCGAGGGTACGCGGTTTAAAATGAAAGCGACCGTCAATAATGCATCACCCCAAAAGGTGATTGGCAAATTAGCTTGCGCCATCATTGAACGGACCATTTCCATTAAAGTCCTATTTCTCCTTTCTGTAACACCGTTTTGTTGAGGAGTATAAGGCATAGTTACCTGATGTACTATGCCTTTTTCATCACAAAGTTCCTTAAAACTTGTTGATTGATATTCACCGCCCCTATCGGTTCACAAGACCTTAATCTTGCGATCTAATTGATTCTCCACTAAACTCATATAGTTTTTAAAGCAAGCCAAAGCTTCACTTTTGTGAGATATCAAATAGATATGTCCGAATCGGGTGAAATCATCAATAAAAGTGATGAAATAGGACTTTCCGTGTCTTGTCTTGACATTCATCGGACCACATATGTCCGAATGGATAAGCTGTAATGGAACCTCGGCCCTTGTGCCGGTTCCAAACGGCTTGCGACAAGATTTCCCCACAAGACAATGTTCGCAGGTCGACATTTCAACCTTTGAAACATTGGATAGAACGCCAAGTTTGGCAAGTCTATCCATACGCGTTGGTCCAATATGACCAAGCCTTGCATGCCAATAATTCACATCAGACTCATAAGTCTTAGAATTTGCAATAAGGAAATTTTCATTACATGAGGAATCATACATTGTACTCATTACAATAAATCCTTTAAATACATACCCAGTACCAATAAGAGTATTATTACAACTTAAGTCCACATTACAATCATGGAAAAACCAGTTATAGCCAAGACCCATTAATACAACCACAGAAATTATATTCCTTCGAATATCTGGAGCGAAGAGGACATCATGAAGTAGGAGAGTGCGTCCGTTGTCCAAGACTAGCTTGCAAGTCCCAACGCCTTTCACTTCAACACGTGTGTTGTTTCCTACATAGATCCACTTCGTTCCTTGGGGTATCCGGTGATACTCCACGAAGGACCGTCTGTCCCTTGCTATGTGGTCGGTGGCACCTGAATCAATTATCCAAAACAGATTAGATTCCACAAGAAATATCGAACTAGAAACACATATGTAACTAGTATATTTACAAGTTACCTCGTCCCCTCCACTCGTACACGAACGAGCATAGTGACCGAGCTTGTTGCACTTGAAGCACTTGATCCTCTTCAAGTCTTTCTTCTTGTGCCATTTCTTGTGCCCACCCTTATGTTTGGGTTTCTTGGTAGACTCAGGTTGCTTATTACGTTCATTAGTGAACTTCGAACGATTTTTCCGTTTCTTTCCCCCGTGTGAGGAACTAGCAACCATGTGCACTTCTGCACTTGGTTTGGCAGCCGCAAGCCGCTCTTCCTCTAATTCGAGGTGCTTGGAAACATCGCTGAAGGTCTTGATGCTCTCATTGTGAGTGAGATGCATCTTCATTTGATCCCACCCATTTGGTAGGGAACGTATGACTGCTTGGATTTGTTGCTCATCAGTGAGCACATGACCTACGTCCTTTAACTCCGAGATAAGGTTCGCCATATGTCGTAGATGTTTCCCCATGGAATGATCTGGACGTTTCTTATATGTGTCGAACCCTATAGTTAAGGCGCGAAGTTTGGACACCGATGTGCCACCGAACTTCTCCTCTAGCTTGGACCATATGTCCATGGCTAGGTCATGTTCTCGGAAGATGCACATTACGTCATCAGCCATACTGCTTAATAACGTAATGCGCGCTATCTTGTTCTTCTGAGACCAAGCATCAAAAGCTTCCTTGTCTCGTCGGTGTTGGGCCGTAGTGCCCAACTCGGGTTCAATCATAACGTTCTTTAGAGTTTCGAGCACTTCTTGCTCCTCTAGAACGTATTGTATCTTGATGGACCAAAGGTTGTAATTATCGCCGTTGAGTTTTTCACCTTTGTTTAACTCAGCGACAATATTCTTTGAAGCGGAAGACATTTTACTTTTAAAATGCTGCAAAAGACATAAAACCAAAGGTTTGATCAAAAATTGCATTGAAAAATTCTTAGAATACAATTCCCATTTGAAGTGAAAGTAGAATATCCCTTTTGGATGGTTCTAACTTCAACTCCCACTTGGAATGATATTTATAATTTGATAAGTTACCTTCGAAAAATATTGAAGATGTTACTCTAGAATCGGAAAGGTCACTGTAACGACCACTGTCCGGTTGTACGTATTTTAGCGCGTATGTTAATTGTGGTGCGTATTTTTCGTATTTGTTTGTCTTATTTTGTTCCGTAGCTCGGACGCGTGACCGGACCCCGTATTTACGATCCTCTCCGAGGCGCGATCACCCCAGTATCTTCTTCTTAATTTTCAGACGTCGAGGGACCAAATTGCTTTAATCACATCCATAATTATTAAGTTAAAATATATATTTACTATTAAAACATAGTACTAATAATAATATTATTATTAGCACCAACTGTGCTCTTCAGTTTCGTTGTGTTTTTATAAAGGGAAACGTTTTGAAAGAAAACAATTAATTAGTAAAAAAAACAAACCAAGTCAAATTTTAATCTGAAAACAACCTAATAAATCTCAACAGCAACCTCCATCATCTCACGTTATACCCCTCTCTCCACCCACGTACAGAGCCCTACCCTATTTTTTTTAATAAACAAAACTACCTGAGGACCCTAGGCCCAAAACACACAGTAAGGTTTTAATATAAAAACAACTATTTTTGTTTCTCCCATAACCCAACAGCCCGACCTATACCTAGGCTATTATTTAAAGCTTAGAACCCTAGTTTTTTTCTAAACATATCAACTCTCAGCCGCCCTGTACTCATCTCGCCCCAGCCTTCACGCGACAAGCCCCTCCCCACGGCCACACAACCCTAGGCCGGGCTTCTCCTCCTCCCTCTTCTCCTCCTTCCTCCCCTCCGGCCTCATCACCCCCCTGCCACGACTCCTTCTTCGTGTGTCTCCCTCACGCCCAGGGACCCACGCAACCAAGAGCCCTCCGGCGCCCCTCCAAGCTGCTGCGCCGCCCTACTCTTCATCTCACCCCCACGCATCGCGCGTCAGCCCAGCCTCGCCGCAGCATCCTCATCTCGCAGCAACCAACCCCAGATCCGCCGAGGAAGCCTCGCCAACCCTCAGGCCGCCTACTTCCACTTTCCCGAGACCATAGCCTGGTTCCTCCCCCTCTCCGTTCAACAACCCAAGAGGCCAGCCTCGTTTCTCCTCCCAGATCTCGACGGCGGCTCGCCTGAGACCCTGATCAGCTGTTACTGCTGTCGAAGTACAGCCTACAACCCTATCGATGGCGTCCCACTGTTGCCGTCCGAGTCGCAGCCACTGCACCCCCCTAAGAACCCTACGGCAACATAGATGGTAACGGTAAGTCTCATTCTTGGGTGATCAGGGTGTAACAGTTTCCTATAGTTTACGTAAGCTGTGAGAATATAGGAAATTTTATACAATAGATGTCACACTTCTTATATGCAGTGAATAAAGATGTGAATAGTAACCCTATACATATTATAAAGGCTGAATGTTGTTAACATAAATCATACATAGTTATAATGTGTAAGGCCCAGACTCTTATGATACTAGTGATAGGTTATAAATACATGTAGTACGGTATAATATAGTGTGTTATGTAGTAGTAGTATTATTAGCTTGTCATCTTTAGCTTAAACATCACCTATGTCTTGTCGCAGGCATATCGTATCTATCACCGCAATCACCTAGACCTGACCTGAATGTGAGTTTTATCAGACCAGCAAACCGTCATCACCGTAGCGTAGTGGCCGTTGAGACGTTTCCGACGACACCAAGAACGTCAAAATCAGGCAAGTGTGCAATTAAATACGAATTTTTGAAGTTTGATGACTGTTGCTCTATCTTTTGATTAAATCTGCATATCCTGAAAACTGCACGTTAATTGACTCTTGAAATTATTTCCATAACGTTTTGGACTAAAAATGTGACATTTGGACATACAACTTGCTAGTGTTCAACTTTAAACATTGGCAAAGAAAACTCGTTTTCGCAACCTGTTCGTTAAAATCACATGTTCAACACTCTCATTAATTTATTGTAAATGTCGACAACCCTATCTTAATGATTGAAAACGTTGTATAAAAGGAATGATGACATTGTTAAATTTCTACATAACTTGTCTGGGCATTTTGAATGCTTAACAAATATGGACATCGTGAAATCGTGCGCCTCGAAGGCGGTATCGTGATATCGTGATGTCGTGTGAGTCGACTAGGCTGGCTCGTGTTCCGGCAAAACTTTTGGGTGGGGTTAGGGTTGAGCGGCCACTGGGCGTATGAAGGGTACTCTCCTCAAGAGCACCACCCGACGCGGTGGGTTAGTGTCAATCACGGTAAGCCCCCGTGAGAGGAACGACCTTCTCATCACGACCTAAAGGCGAGAACCCTAGATTAGATGTGAATTCTTGACATGGACATTGTAACGCTAACTTGGTCTCATGAAAACCGATATGCAAATGAACTCACAGAGAAATACCTTACTTTAATTCTTGCAACTACTTAAAACTGCCATGCTAGGGTTGTTTAAATTTTACTTCGTTTTTAAATTGCCATTTTTAAAATGTTTTTGTGGACACCTTGTATGCTAATAATTGTCACTTCTTAATTCATATTATATGCACACTTTGCCTTGGTTTCTGACCTTTGCTTGCAGACCTTGCTGACATACATTCATGTCTTTTTGGATGTATGTCAGATCCCGAGTTTGAGTACTAGGAAGATCCTTTCGAGACGCCTGACTTAGAGAGCCGGAGTCCACCGTAGACGTCGAGTCTCTCCTTGCGGAGGACTGGAGACCTTCACCGTCGTCGATCTTCTTTAGTGTACGTTTCTTTTGTTGCTACTTTAGCCCTGTTGTGGCTTGTCGTTTAATTTTGTGTATGTACTTAATATTTCTGGATGTGGATTTTATCTTTGAATGTATTCTTATTGTTCTGAAAATCACGCAAGAACCTGCCTTATTGTCAACACCACGCTTATTGGACTAGAGCACCACCGCTCTAGTTCAAGCGGACCGCGTAACGTTCTCGCTTCCGGTGTCTTTTGGGAAGCGGGGCGTTACAGGTTTTAGTGGTGGCCCATGCAGGTCGTGCATTTGCAAACTCAGAACAGTAGAAATACTAAAACGTCCAGAGTTAGTTCGTACACAAAATTACTCGAATACCTTGTCTCAGCACGATAGGAAACCCAATACCAGGATAATAGGATAAGTTAGTTAGACGCTCGTACTCGTTAGTTAGATATCCTTGCCACGACTTAGTATTATCATCTTGGGAGTCACCCCAGCGATTGATCATCCAGCTCTGACCATAATAGTTTTTAGTCGTTCGCTTAGATTTATCGAATCTAGGGCCCAACCGAACGCAGCGATTGTCGCGTCCGTGCAAGTCGAACCCGAGGCGCCTGCAATGAGTAGACTTCGAAGCGTAGGATATTCCAAATCTATAAGATCTCGATCTCGATCCTCAACGAACCCTTACCTCGGCTTCCATATCGCAATCTAGTTTGTTGAAGGACCTTAGTGCTAAACCTTAGTCGACCCAATGAGTATTTTCCCCTGATTTTTTTTATATAATTCCTAATCATTACACTTTCATCATAATGATCGTAGGATTCCATCGTAGCAGATTCGCAAAGTTATTTCCTAATCATATTTATGCTTTGATCATTCAATTCTATCCCTGCCCTCGATTCACGTGATCCCTCCATAACAGCCATCATTAATCTCTTGAATCTTCCCCATTGCATATCCCGAATCTTTTAAAAGTACTTTCAATAGCCCTTTTATTGGATTCCTCGCCAGTTTATTCCCTTTGAAAATCTTTAGTATATATTTTGATTTCCTACATTCAGTTGATTTAAACTCAATCTTGATTATGAAGTTCTCTTGACAAAATCTTTAATTACTATCTCGTAACGATTTTCCTAACCTATATCATCCATAATTCTATGTTTACTCCACTTTCTTCATATAATGAACTTCGTTTTTTTTAAACCTTATTCCATTTCGCTAATTCAATATATCATTCCTTTTCTTGCAATACTATTGAAATTCAAAACAACTTATCGTACATATTTTAAAGTACCTTTCTATACTAAATAGAACTCCAATTTTTCAAAGTGTCAATTGGGTATTCATCATATTTATATACCAAATTTTTTTGTCCAAATCTATCTCCATTTGCATTCACAAAACAAATCACTACATCACTATGCTCATATTATTATTTTCGTCAATTATCTGACCAATAATATTTAACGTTTTATCTTATATCACATAACCGCCATTCGACTTCGGATTCTTTACTATTGTCTAGCCATCACATTAGTTTTTAGCAGCTTATTTCGACTTTAGCGAATCCAGTTTAAAATTCGTTATAATCCTTTAAATGTTACCTTCCATTTTAATCCATCATCAGTGGGTTAATTTTGTTGTTCGTTATAATGTTAGAATATTGGATATGATCAATACTATTATGGGATTTTTTTTACAGATATGCGTAGTTTGAGATTATAAAAGGTATAATTAGGATTAGTTGGTTATGAACACGAATAACTTAGATTACTCCAATTTATGAGGTGATAAAGAGAATGAGGTGTTCAAGACTTGTTTTTGATAATACATGTGCGTAACGGATCCGATAAAGTATTCTTGGTGAAAGAATTGTACACATGAACATGAGTAACAGCTAAGAGTATCTATGAAAGTATAATACTATTTATGGTGACAATGATAAGGAGTAAAGTATTTAAAGTAACAAAACTTGATTATACGGGTAGAATGGTGAAGGTTTTAGGAATGATACGATGTGTTGATACGAACGGATAGTTGTGTGGTTGGATCCAAAATTGTTTAGGGTAAGATATATGGGAAATGATAAGATGCGATTTAATAGTTCAGTAATTATGGTGAATAAATTTATGAGTCATCATGATGAAGAAGGTATTGGGAACATGAAAATTGTTGACAATAAATGGCGAAGCATGCTAGGCGTATTTGTACTTATTGTCATAGAATAGTAATTGGTATGGCATCGTTATAGCGATTGAATGATATAAGGATAAGATTGAACTTGGATGATATCATCAATTATAGTGCTACAGTTTAGGTTAGACGATGAACAGGATGATGACACGTTAATGGATATGACGACGGATAGGAATAAACAGGTTTGAAGAATTTGGCTACGGAGGAATTATACATTAGAAATCTCCCAGGAAATGTTACTGCTCTGATAACAAATGATAAGTGAAGAATTGATGGAATTTACAAAAGGATTTTGTTTAGTGATATTTAGTAAGGTTGTTGGTGTAAAATATTGATTATTTTAAAGCGAGAACCTTGAGTTAGAATTTAGGCGGTGTTGATTGATCTATAGTTAAGGTTAGGATGTGATTATAATTGTAGCGTTATTCAGCGATGAGACGAGTAATGATGCATTGTTTGAAGAACGCTTGATTGAAGTTACCGTTTAGCGTTCATTAAGTCGGAACTTTGGGGTTGCAGTTATAGGTATATACTTTTCCACTCACCCTTATCCTAAACAATTTGGTGCGATTTCATTAGTAGTCATCCGTAATTAAGTTACTCGTCCACTAATAGTTAGATCATCTATAGTGCATCGACATCCGAACCCCGTTTGAATTAAACCTTGACCACATCACCTGTATCGATTTCTGACTAAATTTCATATCTCCGTCTCGTAGTTTTTTTTAAATCAGAGTTTACATTCGTAGAAATACGGCGAGATGTATAAGTTTTATCGGTATCTGTCTTAGGTACTCAAAGTTCTAGGAAATTCCGAGGACGGAATTTTTCTTAAGGTGGGTAGGATGTAACGACCACTGTCCGGTTGTACGTATTTTAGCGCGTATGTTAATTGTGGTGCATATTTTTCGTATTTGTTTGTCTTATTTTGTTCCGTAGCTCGGACGCGTGACCGGACCTCGTATTTACGATCCTCTCCGAGGCGCGATCACCCCAGTATCTTCTTCTTAATTTTCAGACGTCGAGGGACCAAATTGCTTTAATCACATCCATAATTATTAAGTTAAAATATATATTTACTATTAAAACATAGTACTAATAATAATATTATTATTAGCACCAACTGTGCTCTTCAGTTTCGTTGTGTTTTTATAAAGGGAAACGTTTTGAAAGAAAACAATTAATTAGTAAAAAAACAAACCAAGTCAAATTTTAATCTGAAAACAACCTAATAAATCTCAACAGCAACCTCCATCATCTCACGTTATACCCCTCTCTCCACCCACGTACAGAGCCCTACCCTATTTTTTTTAATAAACAAAACTACCTGAGGACCCTAGGCCCAAAACACACAGTAAGGTTTTAATATAAAAACAACTATTTTCGTTTCTCCCATAACCCAACAGCCCGACCTATAACTAGGCTATTATTTAAAGCTTAGAACCCTAGTTTTTTTTCTAAACCTATCAACCCTCAGCCGCCCTGTACTCATCTCGCCCCAGCCTTCACGCGACAAGCCCCTCCCCACGGCCACACAACCCTAGGCCGGGCTTCTCCTCCTCCCTCTTCTCCTCCTTCCTCCCATCCGGCCTCATCACCCCCCTGCCACGACTCCTTCTTCGTGTGTCTCCCTCACGCCCAGGGACCCATGCAACCAAGAGCCCTCCGGCGCCCCTCCAAGCTGCTGCGCCGCCCTACTCTTCATCTCACCCCCACGCATCGCGCGTCAGCCCAGCCTCGCCGCAGCATCCTCATCTCGCAGCAACCAACCCCAGATCCGCCGAGGAAGCCTCGCCAACCCTCAGGCCGCCTACTTCCACTTTCCCGAGACCATAGCCTGGCTCCTCCCCCTCTCCGTTCAACAACACAAGAGGCCAGCCTCGTTTCTCCTCCCAGATCTCGACGGCGGCTCGCCTGAGACCCCGATCAGCTGTTACTGCTGTCGAAGTACAGCCTGCAACCCTATCGATGACGTCCCACTGTTGCCGTCCGAGTCGCAGCCACCGCACCCCCCTAAGAACCCTACGGCAACATAGATGGTAACGGTAAGTCTCATTCTTGGGTGATCAGGGTGTAACAGTTTCCTATAGTTTACGTAAGCTGTGAGAATATAGGAAATTTTATACAATAGATGTCACACTTCTTATATGCAGTGAATAAAGATGTGAATAGTAACCCTATACATATTATAAAGGCTGAATGTTGTTAACATAAATCATACATAGTTATAATGTGTAAGGCCCAGACTCTTATGATACTAGTGATAGGTTGTAAATACATGTAGTACGGTATAATATAGTGTGTTATGTAGTAGTAGTATTATTAGCTTGTCATCTTTAGCTTAAACATCACCTATGTATTGTCGCAGGCATATCGTATCTATCACCGCAATCACCTAGACCTGACCTGAATGTGAGTTTTATCAGACCAGCAAACCGTCATCACCGTAGCGTAGTGGCCGTTGAGACGTTTCCGACGACACCAAGAACGTCAAAATCAGGCAAGTGTGCAATTAAATACGAATTTTTGAAGTTTGATGACTGTTGCTCTATCTTTTGATTAAATCTGCATATCCTGAAAACTGCACGTTAATTGACTCTTGAAATTATTTCCATAACGTTTTGGACTAAAAATGTGACATTTGGACATACAACTTGCTAGTGTTCAACTTTAAACATTGGCAAAGAAAACTCGTTTTCGCAACCTGTTCGTTAAACTCACATGTTCAACACTCTCATTAATTTATTGTAAATGTCGACAACCCTATCTTAATGATTTAAAACGTTGTATAAAAGGAATGATGACATTGTTAAATTTCTACATAACTTGTCTGGGCATTTTGAATGCTTAACAAATATGGACATCGTGAAATCGTAAGCCTCGAAGGCGGTATCGTGATATCGTGATGTCGTGTGAGTCGACTAGGCTGGCTCGTGTTCCGGCAAAACTTTTGGGTGGGGTTAGGGTTGAGCGGCCACTGGTCGTATGAAGGGTACTCTCCTCAAGAGCACCACCCGACGCGGTGGGTTAGTGTCAATCACGGTAAGCCCCCGTGAGAGGAACGACCTTCTCATCACGACCTAAAGGCGAGAACCCTAGATTAGATGTGAATTCTTGACATGGACATTGTAACGCTAACTTGGTCTCATGAAAACCGATATGCAAATGAACTCACAGAGAAATACCTTACTTTAATTCTTGCAACTACTTAAAACTGCCATGCTAGGGTTGTTTAAATTTTACTTCGTTTTTAAATTGCCATTTTTAAAATGTTGTTGTGGACACCTTGTATGCTAATAATTGTCACTTCTTAATTCATATTATATGCACACTTTGCCTTGGTTTCTGACCTTTGCTTGCAGACCTTGCTGACATACATTCATGTCTTTTTGGATGTATGTCAGATCCCGAGTTTGAGTGCTAGGAAGATCCTTTCGAGACGCCTGACTTAGAGAGCCGGAGTCCACCGTAGACGTCGAGTCTCTCCTTGCGGAGGACTGGAGACCTTCACCGTCGTCGATCTTCTTTAGTGTACGTTTCTTTTGTTGCTACTTTAGCCCTGTTGTGGCTTGTCGTTTAATTTTGTGTATGTACTTAATATTTCTGGATGTGGATTTTATCTTTGAATGTATTCTTATTGTTCTGAAAATCACGCAAGAACCTGCCTTATTGTCAACACCACGCTTATTGGACTAGAGCACCACCGCTCTAGTTCAAGCGGACCGCGTAACGTTCTCGCTTCCGGTGTCTTTTGGGAAGCGGGGCGTTACAGGTTTTAGTGGTGGCCCATGCAGGTCGTGCATTTGCAAACTCAGAACAGTAGAAATACTAAAACGTCCAGAGTTAGTTCGTACACAAAATTACTCGAATACCTTGTCTCAGCACGATAGGAAACCCAATACCAGGATAATAGGATAAGTTAGTTAGACGCTCGTACTCGTTAGTTAGATATCCTTGCCACGACTTAGTATTATCATCTTGGGAGTCACCCCCGCGATTGATCATCCAGCTCTGACCATAATAGTTTTTAGTCGTTCGCTTAGATTTATCGAATCTAGGGCCCAACCGAACGCAGCGATTGTCGCGTCCGTGCAAGTCGAACCCGAGGCGCCTGCAATGAGTAGACTTCGAAGCGTAGGATATTCCAAATCTATAAGATCTCGATCTCGATCCTCAACGAACCCTTACCTCGGCTTCCATATCGTAATCTAGTTTGTTGAAGGACCTTAGTGCTAAACCTTAGTCGACCCAATGAGTATTTTCCCCTGATTTTTTTTATATAATTCCTAATCATTGCACTTTCATCATAATGATCGTAGGATTCCATCGTAGCAGATTCACAAAGTTATTTCCTAATCATATTTATGCTTTGATCATTCAATTCTATCCCTGCCCTCGATTCACGTGATCCCTCCATAACAGCCATCATTAATCTCTTGAATCTTCCCCATTGCATATCCCGAATCTTTTAAAAGTACTTTCAATAGCCCTTTTATTGGATTCCTCGCCAGTTTATTCCCTTTGAAAATCTTTAGTATATATTTAGATTTCCTACATTCAGTTGATTTAAACTCAATCTTGATTATGAAGTTCTCTTGACAAAATCTTTAATTACTATCTCGTAACGATTTTCCTAACCTATATCATCCATAATTCTATGTTTACTCCACTTTCTTCATATAATGAACTTCGTTTTTTTAAACCTTATTCCATTTCGCTAATTCAATATATCATTCCTTTTCTTGCAATACTATTGAAATTCAAAACAACTTATCGTACATATTTTAAAGTACCTTTCTATACTAAATAGAACTCCAATTTTTCAAAGTGTCAATTGGGTATTCATCATATTTATATACCAAATTTTTTTTGTCCAAATCTATCTCCATTTACATTCACAAAACAAATCACTACATCACTATGCTCATATTATTATTTTCGTCAATTATCTGACCAATAATATTTAACGTTTTATCTTATATCACATAACCGCCATTCGACTTCGGATTCTTTACTATTGTCTAGCCATCACATTAGTTTTTAGCAGCTTATTTCGACTTTAGCGAATCCAGTTTAAAATTCGTTATAATCCTTTAAATGTTACCTTCCATTTTAATCCATCATCAGTGGGTTAATTTTGTTGTTCGTTATAATGTTAGAATATTGGATATGATCAATACTATTATGGGATTTTTTTTACAGATATGCGTAGTTTGAGATTATAAAAGGTATAATTAGGATTAGTTGGTTATGAACACGAATAACTTAGATTACTCCAATTTATGAGGTGATAAAGAGAATGAGGTGTTCAAGACTTGTTTTTGATAATACATGTGCGTAACGGATCCGATAAAGTATTCTTGGTGAAAGAATTGTACACATGAACATGAGTAACAGCTAAGAGTATCTATGAAAGTATAATACTATTTATGGTGACAATGATAAGGAGTAAAGTATTTAAAGTAACAAAACTTGATTATACGGGTAGAATGGTGAAGGTTTTAGGAATGATACGATGTGTTGATACGAACGGATAGTTGTGTGGTTGGATCCAAAATTGTTTAGGGTAAGATATATGGGAAATGATAAGATGCGATTTAATAGTTCAGTAATTATGGTGAATAAATTTATGAGTCATCATGATGAAGAAGGTATTGGGAACATGAAAATTGTTGACAATAAATGGCGAAGCATGCTAGGCGTATTTGTACTTATTGTCATAGAATAGTAATTGGTATGGCATCGTTATAGCGATTGAATGATATAAGGATAAGATTGAACTTGGATGATATCATCAATTATAGTGCTACAGTTTAGGTTAGACGATGAACAGGATGATGACACGTTAATGGATATGACGACGGATGGGAATAAACAGGTTTGAAGAATTTGGCTACGGAGGAATTATACATTAGAAATCTCCCAGGAAATGTTACTGCTCTGATAACAAATGATAAGTGAAGAATTGATGGAATTTACAAAAGGATTTTGTTTAGTGATATTTAGTAAGGTTGTTGGTGTAAAATATTGATTATTTTAAAGCGAGAACCTTGAGTTAGAATTTAGGCGGTGTTGATTGATCTATAGTTAAGGTTAGGATGTGATTATAATTGTAGCGTTATTCAGCGATGAGACGAGTAATGATGCATTGTTTGAAGAACGCTTGATTGAAGTTACCGTTTAGCGTTCATTAAGTCGGAACTTTGGGGTTGCAGTTATAGGTATATACTTTTCCACTCACCCTTATCCTAAACAATTTGGTGCGATTTCATTAGTAGTCGTCCGTAATTAAGTTACTCGTCCACTAATAGTTAGATCATCTATAGTGCATCGACATCCGAACCCCGTTTGAATTAAACCTTGACCACATCACCTGTATCGATTTCTGACTAAATTTCATATCTCCGTCTCGTAGTTTTTTTTTAAATCAGAGTTTACATTCGTAGAAATACGGCGAGATGTATAAGTTTTATCGGTATCTGTCTTAGGTACTCAAAGTTCTAGGAAATTCCGAGGACGGAATTTTTCTTAAGGTGGGTAGGATGTAACGACCACTGTCCGGTTGTACGTATTTTAGCGCGTATGTTAATTGTGGTGCATATTTTTCGTATTTGTTTGTCTTATTTTGTTCCGTAGCTCGGACGCGTGACCGGACCCCGTATTTACGATCCTCTCCGAGGTGCGATCACCCCAGTATCTTCTTCTTAATTTTCAGACGTCGAGGGACCAAATTGCTTTAATCACATCCATAATTATTAAGTTAAAATATATATTTACTATTAAAACATAGTACTAATAATAATATTATTATTAGCACCAACTGTGCTCTTCAGTTTCGTTGTGTTTTTATAAAGGGAAACGTTTTGAAAGAAAACAATTAATTAGTAAAAAAACAAACCAAGTCAAATTTTAATCTGAAAACAACCTAATAAATCTCAACAGCAACCTCCATCATCTCACGTTATACCCCTCTCTCCACCCACGTACAGAGCCCTACCCTATTTTTTTTTAATAAACAAAACTACCTGAGGACCCTAGGCCCAAAACACTCAGTAAGGTTTTAATATAAAAACAACTATTTTCGTTTCTCCCATAACCCAACAGCCCGACCTATACCTAGGCTATTATTTAAAGCTTAGAACCCTATTTTTTTTTCTAAACCTATCAACCCTCAGCCGCCCTGTACTCATCTCGCCCCAGCCTTCACGCGACAAGCCCCTCCCCACGACCACACAACCCTAGGCCGGGCTTCTCCTCCTCCCTCTTCTCCTCCTTCCTCCCATCCGGCCTCATCACCCCCCTGCCACGACTCCTTCTTCGTGTGTCTCCCTCACGCCCAGGGACCCACGCAACCAAGAGCCCTCCGGCGCCCCTCCAAGCTGCTGCGCCGCCCTACTCTTCATCTCACCCCCACGCATCGCGCGTCAGCCCAGCCTCGCCGCAGCATCCTCATCTCGCAGCAACCAACCCCAGATCCGCCGAGGAAGCCTCGCCAACCCTCAGGCCGCCTACTTCCACTTTCCCGAGACCATAGCCTGGCTCCTCCCCCTCTCCGTTCAACAACCCAAGAGGCCAGCCTCGTTTCTCCTCCCAGATCTCGACGGCGGCTCGCCTGAGACCCCGATCAGCTGTTACTGCTGTCGAAGTACAGCCTGCAACCCTATCGATGACGTCCCACTGTTGCCGTCCGAGTCGCAGCCACCGCACCCCCCTAAGAACCCTACGGCAACATAGATGGTAACGGTAAGTCTCATTCTTGGGTGATCAGGGTGTAACAGTTTCCTATAGTTTACGTAAGCTGTGAGAATATAGGAAATTTTATACAATAGATGTCACACTTCTTATATGCAGTGAATAAAGATGTGAATAGTAACCCTATACATATTATAAAGGCTGAATGTTGTTAACATAAATCATACATAGTTATAATGTGTAAGGCCCAGACTCTTATGATACTAGTGATAGGTTGTAAATACATGTAGTACGGTATAATATAGTGTGTTATGTAGTAGTAGTATTATTAGCTTGTCATCTTTAGCTTAAACATCACCTATGTATTGTCGCAGGCATATCGTATCTATCACCGCAATCACCTAGACCTGACCTGAATGTGAGTTTTATCAGACCAGCAAACCGTCATCACCGTAGCGTAGTGGCCGTTGAGACGTTTCCGACGACACCAAGAACGTCAAAATCAGGCAAGTGTGCAATTAAATACGAATTTTTGAAGTTTGATGACTGTTGCTCTATCTTTTGATTAAATCTGCATATCCTGAAAACTGCACGTTAATTGACTCTTGAAATTATTTCCATAACGTTTTGGACTAAAAATGTGACATTTGGACATACAACTTGCTAGTGTTCAACTTTAAACATTGGCAAAGAAAACTCGTTTTTGCAACCTGTTCGTTAAACTCACATGTTCAACACTCTCATTAATTTATTGTAAATGTCGACAACCCTATCTTAATGATTGAAAACGTTGTATAAAAGGAATGATGACATTGTTAAATTTCTACATAACTTGTCTGGGCATTTTGAATGCTTAACAAATATGGACATCGTGAAATCGTGCGCCTCGAAGGCGGTATCGTGATATCGTGATGTCGTGTGAGTCGACTAGGCTGGCTCGTGTTCCGGCAAAACTTTTGGGTGGGGTTAGGGTTGAGCGGCCACTGGGCGTATGAAGGGTACTCTCCTCAAGAGCACCACCCGACGCGGTGGGTTAGTGTCAATCACGGTAAGCCCCCGTGAGAGGAACGACCTTCTCATCACGACCTAAAGGCGAGAACCCTAGATTAGATGTGAATTCTTGACATGGACATTGTAACGCTAACTTGGTCTCATGAAAACCGATATGCAAATGAACTCACAGAGAAATACCTTACTTTAATTCTTGCAACTACTTAAAACTGCCATGCTAGGGTTGTTTAAATTTTACTTCGTTTTTAAATTGCCATTTTTAAAATGTTGTTGTGGACACCTTGTATGCTAATAATTGTCACTTCTTAATTCATATTATATGCACACTTTGCCTTGGTTTCTGACCTTTGCTTGCAGACCTTGCTGACATACATTCATGTCTTTTTGGATGTATGTCAGATCCCGAGTTTGAGTGCTAGGAAGATCCTTTCGAGACGCCTGACTTAGAGAGCCGGAGTCCACCGTAGACGTCGAGTCTCTCCTTGCGGAGGACTGGAGACCTTCACCGTCGTCGATCTTCTTTAGTGTACGTTTCTTTTGTTGCTACTTTAGCCCTGTTGTGGCTTGTCGTTTAATTTTGTGTATGTACTTAATATTTCTGGATGTGGATTTTATCTTTGAATGTATTCTTATTGTTCTGAAAAGCACGCAAGAACCTGCCTTATTGTCAACACCACGCTTATTGGACTAGAGCACCACTGCTCTAGTTCAAGCGGACCGCGTAACGTTCTCGCTTCCGGTGTCTTTGGGAAGCGGGGCGTTACAGTCACTAAGTTTCCAATCACCATCTAGATTAAATTTCAATATTTCTCCCTCACTTTATCAAAAGTTAGTACTCTTATAGTACTTCGCAGCGGAAAAGCGTTTTTGAAAACGTATTTTTCAAAACGTATGAAAACGTATTTTTCAAAAAATTATATTTCAACTTAGTACCCTTATGATACTAGTGAAATATTCGACACTTCCTGACCATTTGTCGGGAATGAGCCGTAGCCGTGCCAAGGTCGGATCCCCCTTTTGGGATTTTTCTGTAAACTATCGTCGCTGGCTCCCGTATGGACCAGGCGTTTCTCCCCGTATGAGAGAATTTTGATGCAGACGACTGTCGTTTGGCCCCGTATGGGCTAGTCGGCACGTTCATGTTCAACCAAGGCCTTTTGCCGAATTGGTCGACCAAAACACCCAAATTGGTCGACCAAAATTTGGTCTTCTTCACTTCCGGCCAGGGCCCCTGCCCTGGCCGGCCAGGGACGGCCTGCGACAGCCCTGGCCACTGCCAGGGCCGGCCAGGCCACTGGCCTGGCCTCGGCCAGAGGCCGGCCAGGCCTCTGCCTGGCCTGGCCTAGGCCAGAGGCCCCTGGCCAGGGCCAGGGCCCCTGCCCTGGCCTCTGCCAGGGCGGCCAGGCCCTGGCCCCCTGCCCTGGCCTCTGCCAGGGCGGCCAGGCCCTGGCCTGAGGCCAGGGCGATGCCCTGGCCTCTGCCAGGGCGGCCAGGCCGGCCCTGGTCTCTGCCAGGGCCGGCAGGTCGGCATGCCGGCCCTGGCCTCTGCCAGGGCCGGCCAGGCCGGCAGGCCGTGGCCGAGGCTGGCCATTGCCTGCCTGGCCTTGGCCGGCCACTGCCGGCCTGGCCATGGCCGGCCATGGCCGGTCATGGCCAAGGCCATTTGGGCATTGGCCGGCCATGGCCCCTTTGGCCATGGCCGGCCACCCCCTTTGAATGGGGTTGCCGCACACACTCCACCCCCTTGATGGGGTGGTCGCCGGTGGTTATTGGCCGTAGCCAATCCCCTCCGCTTGGGGAGGGGGGTTGCATAGCCTTCATAGCCCATTTGGCCATGGTGCACATGCACCAAATTTCATCTTCCCCTATGGAAATAACTACCACCTTCTTCCTCGATGAAGCACTCGTTCGTCGATGAAGCACCCGTTCGTCGAGAAATTAGTTATTTCCTAATGGCCGTGTGCCAAAAATGAATAACATACTACGTCAACGGTCGGTTCTTCCCGTCACGGAGAGTTCCTACCATATCCGTAATGATAGGAGACCCTAACGTGAAAAGAACAACCGCTGCGTTCTCTCCGTCACGAAGCGTTCCTACCATATCCGTAATGGTAGGAGACCCATTCGTGAAAAAGACAACGACTCGTTCATAGTTTCGACGGGACGGCGGTTTGACCGGGGCGAACCCATATGGCTCCGATACCAATGTAGGATCCTGCCAAAACAGAGTTAGGATCGATAAATGAAGTTGAGACGTACGCTTGCGTATGCAGCACGGTAGTCTATGAACTTCGCCTTCGGATTCGTCACGACGGATCGAGTCTTCTCACGAACGGAGTAAGGCTACTAAATCCACAATCTAAATCTCTACTTTTAGATTAAGAACTTGGATAAAGGGAGAGGAAGTATTTCGGCAGAGCTTCGCTAGAATGAAGATGCATGCATGAATGCCATGCAAAAGTGTAAGGAAAATGGCTAACCCTTGGGTCTTATTTATATCCCCCAAGGTAGTTATTTTAGGGTAAATTGTTCCTTTGGAACAATTTAACTAAGGTGTACCATCGTACATGGCATATTATAAGCTTAAGTTGTACCACATGCATGGTACAATATAAGCTTAAGATATTACCCCTTTATTAGCCATATGTCGCATGCACTTATGCACATATAATGCGACTTTCCCATCAATCTAGAGATCCTCTCCGAAAGGGAACATATTCCCTTTGCGCACGACTTCGTGTACGCGATGTTCGAGGTCCGTATTCCCTCGTACATCCCCCACAAGGGTGTACTAACGTCTTCCATATCCAACACGGCCCATACGGGACCAGCGGCAGTTGCATACGGCAAAACCCCATGCAAGGGGAATCCGGCCTTGGCACGGCCACGGCTCAACTCCGGTAATGGCCGGAGCAGGCCACTACCTCCCACTGCAAAATACGTTTGCAAAATACGTTTTCAAAATATGTTTTTCAAAAATGCTTTTCCGCTGCAAGTACTATAAGAGTACTATTGTTTGATAAAGTGATGGGGAAATATTGAAAGTTGTTCTAGATGGTGATTGGCATCGTAATGAACTTTCCGATTCTAGAGCAACATCCTCAATATTTTTCGAAAGTAACTTATCAAATATAAAATTTCATGCAATGTTTTTGATCGAAATTTTTCTTATGTCTTTTGCAGCATTTTAAAACTAAAATGTCTTCCGCTACTAAGAACATCGCCGCTGAGTTGAACAAAGGTGAAAAACTCAACGGCGATAATTACAAACTATGGTCCATAAAGATACAAATGTTCTAGAGGAGCAAGACGTGCTCGAAACTCTGAAGAACATAATGATTGAACCTGAGTTAGGCACGACGGCCCAACACAGAAGAGACAATGAAGCTTTCGATGCTTGGTCTCGGAAGAACAAAATCGCTCGCATTACGTTGCTGTCAAGTATGGCAGACGACATAATGCGAATCTTCCGAGAATATGACCTAGCTATGGACATATGGTCCAAGCTAGAGGAGAGGTTTGGTGGCACCTCGGTGACCAAACTTCGCTCTTTAACTATAAAATTCGATTCGTACAAAAAGCGTCGAGATCATTCCATGGGAATGCATCTGCGACACATGGCGAATCTTATTTCAGAGTTAAAGGATGCAGGTCATATGATAACTGATGAGCAACAAATCCAAGCGGTCATACGTTCCCTACCAATCGAATGGGACAACATGAAGATGCATCTCACTCATAATGAGAGCATCAAGAACTTCAACGATGTTTCTAAGCACCTTGAGTTAGATAAAGAGCGGCTTGCGACCGCCAAGCCAAGTGCAGAAGTGCGCATGGTTGCTAGTTCCTCACACGGGGAAAAGAAACGTAAACATCACTCGAAGTTTGCTCATGACCAGCAAAAGCAACCAGTGTCTACCAAGAAACCCAAACAGAAGGGTGGGAACAAGAAATGGCACAAGAAGAAAGACTTGAAGAGGATCAAGTGCTTCGAGTGCAACAAGTTAGGTCATTATGCTCGTTCATGTACGGATGGAGGTGACAAGGTAACTTGTAATAATACTAGTTACATATATGTTTCTAGTTCAATATTTCTTGTAGAATCTAATCCTTTTTGGATAATTGATTCAGGTGCCACCGACCACATAGCAAGGGACAGACGGTCCTTCGTGGAGTATCCCGGATACCCCAAGGAACGAAGTGGATATATGTAGGAAACAACACACGTGTTGAAGTGAAAGGCGTTGGGACGTGCAAGCTCGTCTTGGACAACGGTCGCACTATCTTACTACATGATGTTCTCTTCGCTCCGGATATTCGAAGGAATATAATATCTGTGGTCGTCTTAATGGGTCTTGGTTATAGTTGGTTCTTTCATAATTGTAATGTGGATTTGTCTTGTAATAATTCTGTAATTGGTTCTGGGTATGTTTTTAAAGGATTCATTGTATTAAATACGATGTACGATTCCTCGAATTTTAATGAAAATTTCCTTGTTACAAATTCTTCGATTTATGAATCTGATGTAATTTGTTAGCACGCAAGGCTTGGTCACATTGGACCAACACATATGGATAGACTTGCCAAACGTGGCCTTCTAGCCAATGTTTCAAAGGTCGAAATGTCGACTTGCGAACATTGCCTCGTAGGGAAATCTTGTCGCAAGCCATTTGGAATCGGCACAAGGGCCGAGGTTCCATTACAGCTCATCCATTCGGATATATGTGGTCCGATGAATGTCAAGACAAGACGCGGGAAGTCCTACTTCATCACTTTTATTGATGCTTCACCCGATTCGGACATATCTATTTGATATCCCACAAAAGTGAAGCATTAACCTGCTTTAAAAACTATATGAGTTTAGTGGAAAATCAATTAGATCGCAAGATTAAGGTCTTGCGAACCGATAGAGGCGGTGAATATCAATCAGTAAGTTTTAAGGAACTTTGTGATGAAAAGGGCATAGTTCATCAAATAACTATGCCTTATACTCCACAACAAAATGGTGTTGATGAAAAGAGGAATATGACTTTGATGGAAATGGTCCGTTCAATGATGGCGCAAGCTAACTTGCCAATTACCTTTTGGGGTGATGCATTATTGACGGCTGCTTTCATCTTGAACCGCGTATCCTCGAAATCAGTTAGCTCCACTCCTTATGAGTTGTGGAACCAAAGGTCTCCTGACTTAAGCATTTTAAAACCTTGGGGTGTGCATCCTACGCACATATTTCCTCCCATAAGTATGGCAAACTTGGGCCAAGGGGGAGGAAATGTATCTTTATACGATACGCAGAAAACTCCAAAGGTTATGTTTTCATTGGTCAGGAAGACAATGGAGGACTAATTGAATTTGAGTCGAGGGATGTTACTTTCTTGGAAAATGAGTTTCCAAGACAGGGCAAGATAAGTCAGGACTTATCTCTATTTGAGATTTATGATCAAAAAGGATTACCTCATTCGAGTGGGAGAATTCTTGGTGAAGACAAAAATTCGTTTCAACCTTCACCAATGGATGATACGAATGATGCGAATCCTATTCCATATAGGAATAATGATCCAAATGGGAGCAATTCTAACCACATTCCAAGTGGGAGTGATATTAGAATTGATCCAAATTCGAGCCAACAAGGACTTGAAGAATCTCAAATACAACGTAGTAGTCATACAAGGTTAACTCCTCTAAGATTTGAGGATGAATTCCCACAATCCTTTATGACTTTACTACAAGAAGATGACGAGCCTGCTACTTTCAAACAGGCCGTATCATGCCCTGCAAAAGACAAATGGATGGAAGCGATGAAGGAGGAATTAGAATCCATGAAAATTAACCGAGTCTGGGACTTGGTTAACTTACCCAGAGGACGTAGAGCTATTGGGAACAAATGGGTTCTCAAGATCAAGCATAAGGCTGATGGCTCTATAGACAGATATAAAGCTTGCCTTGTCGCGAAAGGTTTTACGCAACATGAAGGGATAGACTACGAAGAGACCTTCTCATATGTTGTTCGTTTTACCTCGATTCGCTTGATTCTGGCTTTGGTAGCTTGCTTGGACCTCGAATTACATCAAATGGATGTAAAGACTGCCTTTCTCAATGGAGAATTGGATGAGGAGATCTGTATGGAACAACCAATATGGTTTGTAAAAGAAGGAAATGAACATAAGGTTTGTAAACTTCATAAGTCCATATATGGTCTTAAACAATCCTCGAGGCAATGGTATATACGATTTCAAGAAGTTGTCTTATTAAATGGTTTTACCATGCTTGATGAAGATAACTGTGTATATATCAAGAGGATCAAAAGCAAGTATGTTATTAAGTCTCTATATGTAGATGACATTTTAATAGCCGGAAATGACAAGGGCTTTGTGATGGATATCAAGGCTTGGCTTTCATCAGTATTTGAGATGAAAGACATGGAAGAAGCCACATATATCCTTGGAGTTAAGATTTCAAGGAATCGTTCAAAGAAACTTCTTTCTCTTTCACAATAGACTTATATAAAGAAGGTTCTAGAACGTTTTAATATGCAGGACTGTAAGTCTATTGATATTCCTATAAGCAAATGCGATAATTTATGTCTGAAAATGTGTCCAAAGAACCAAAAGGAAAAGGAAATTATGGAAAAAGTTCCATATTCCAGTGCAGTTGGTAGTCTTATGTACGCTATGATGTGTACAAGACCGGACATCTATTTTGCCGTTGGAATGGTAAGTCGTTACCAATCCAATCCAGGGCAAGCACACTAGAAAGCGGTTAAGAGGATAATGCGGTATCTTAAAGGGACTGCGGACTATGCTTTATGCTATCAAGGAAATGCCTTGAGACTCGAGGGCTATACTGATGCTGATTGGGCGGGTGATCTCGATGAGCGACGATCGACCTCAGGACATGTTTTTCTACTCGGATCTGGTGCAATATCCTGTAGTAGCAAAAAGCAATCCTGCATCGCACTTTCAACTATGGAAGCCGAATTTGTAGCATTTAGCATGGCGGTCCAAGAAGCTGTTTGGCTTAGGAAGTTCTTAGACAAGCTAATTGATGCAAGTGACTCAGGTGCTGTACCAATATACAGTGACAGTCAAGCATCTATAGCCTATGCAAAGATCCAAAATTCCATTGTAAGACCAAACACATTGATATCCGCTACAAATTTACAAAAGACGATGATAAGAATAAGAAGATAGACATTAGGTACATATCTACGCATGAGATGATAGCGGATCCGCTTACGAAGGCGATCCCCAGAGATGTGTTTTACAAACACTTATCATCTCAAGGATTGCGTAAGAGCTGAATTGTATCAATGTATATTCCCATGTCTATGAAAGATCAAATTTAATAAAAGAATAAGTTCTTTTTTAACATTGCATTTGAGTTTCTTGAAAATGTTTGTGTACATTTCATTTAATCTCAGGTATGTTTTTCTAGTATGTCGGACAGATTGAGGTTGGCTCTCTCACATGAGCAACCGCCTTTATTCTATCAGACGGATAAGATAAAGATAAGACCTGTTTAAAGTCAAAATCGTCAGACGGATGATTTAGAGTCATGACTTAAACAAAATGGTCGTATGAAAGATCTGCATCATATGGATGCTTACAAAAGATCTAAATTTTTTTTAAATCTTATCTGTCTTATACGGGATGTGGGTCCAGGAAATTACTGAGTAGTAAAAGGGACTCAAAGTTAGACATTGTGGTGTCTGATCATCATCTTTACAACATCATCAAGACATACGCTCCCTTGGAAAGGAGTAATATTGTAATACGTATTCATACTACGTATGCATTTGACCATTGGGTTAGAATAGTAATTGTGTTTACTATTATGTGAGACCCAAAGACCATATGGGTCTTCAACTTCTTACCCTTATGGACTCTAATTGGTTCCTTTAGATTTGACTGGGTGATCGCTATCTTAGCATGTTGCTTATGGACTATGGTCGATTCGTTCCGGCGGGGCATGTTAGAAAAGCGAGTCAAATCAAGATCGAAAGGATCGCAAGAAGAGGAAGATTAACTTCATATTCACATTTGGACTTTAGAGATTCAAAGCTGGCCAGCCAATTGTCATCCAGATGGGATTCAATTGTTGAATATAAAGTATAAGAAATGTGAAGAAATAATCTAGGGTAAAACATGCGTTGATCTACTCAACTTTGCACCCCAAGGAGTGTTGTGTATCTCTAACAAGTGCACAACAGCGGACTCTATGTGCATGACAGTCACACGGTCTATTTCTCAATATGATAAATAAAAGAACTAAAGGAAAAGATGTTTCCTTACAATCCCCTCAAGTGTGAGTGGGAGATGTTGGATATGGACGACATATATACACCCATGAGGGGATGTATGAGGGTCTATGGACCTTGGATGTTCGCGTACATGAAAGCATGTACGAAGGGAACCTTTTCATGTGTGAAAAGGACCACTCGATAAGTGGAAAAAGTCACTTTATAAGTGCATAAAGGCACTTGATAAGTGCATAAGGAAGAGGATAAGGAAATGTTCTAATATAGGCTAATAAGCTTATATATGGTTATTTCCTACAATAACTACCCCTTAGGCCTATAAATAGGACCCAATGGTAAGGCTTTTTAGGCTAATCTTGAATGCCATAAGTTTGCATAAGGCAACCTTCTTTTCTCTTCTCCCTTCCATAAAGTTCTTCATCCAAGTAGAGATTTAGACGGTGAAACGCTGCTTCGATCCTCTGTGACGAAGTACCGACCGTTGTGGCGAATCCAAGGACGAAGTTCAGAGATTATAGTGAAGCATACGCTAACGTAAGTCTCTCCTCTCTTTCGATCCTCCATCATCGCATGATGTGATCCTACAGTAAATTCCTTCACTAAAGCTAAATTGTTAGATGTTTGGAAAGGAATGAAAAATGAGATTAATGAGCTAGAACTCACGTTGAATGATTATAGAGATTCTAGCTTTAAATTACAAAAAGAAAACTGTGACATTTCTGATGAAGTAGATATTCTTAAAGAGGAACTTGTTGCATGAAACGCTAAAATTGTGTCACTTGAAAAGGAAAATGCTAGCATGCCTGAAAAAGCTACTTGTCTTTCTTGTCCTTCCTTATTGAATAATACTAGCATGCTTAAGCAAGAATTTATTAAGCTCGAAACTGAAAAGGATTATATGATTAGATAGCTTAATGATAAAATGTGCATGTTAAATAACGATCATAAAAGGAAAATGGTTGAATTTGAAAAGAAGGAAGAGTAAAACAAGAGAGCTTTTATAAGTAAATGTACTTTGCTTGTGGATGAAAATGAATTATTAAAATCCAAAGTTTCTAATCTAGAATTGTCATTAAGAAAATTTTCAATTGGTAAACATTTGTTGGATACCATACTTGAAAATCAATTGTATGGCAATAATAGAAGAGGACTTGGATTTGGTTTGAAAAACGTTGAAAATCCAAATTTAAGAAATTCAACAATGTGCCTTCTATTGTGAAAAATATGCATGCAAACTGCTTTACTTGTGATAGTGTTGGTCACACATCCTATTATTGTAAGTTTAGGAACACAAACATAAAGTTCAAACAAGGTCACACTAGTGGACCTTATTGGAAATCCAAGGTCACACTTAACACCTTACATGTAGGTGAGGTGGAGATTTGGCGAGGAGCATTGAATTTAAAGTCACATTCTTTTAGCTCCTTACAGCCGATCAAATCTATAACAGTTAATAACCTCCATAAATACCTGAACAGTTAGATAGAGATATAAAAGATTACGCGAACGCCAGTCGCACATCCTCGAAACTTTGAGCACTCAATCGATGCATATAGACTTAGCATGTTGAACATCTTGGTACAACAAACTGTTCAACAATTCATCCAACAACCTAACTGATTCGATTCTCTTCTTCAGACAGCAGTGACTCAGATGCAACAAAACGTACAACAAAATGTCCAACATTCCCTAGATAACTTGTCTAAAAACTTCAGGAAGTAAAGAGCAAGAGACTATAAGCAGAGTGCCACATATGACAAGAATGCATTCATGAATAGCAATGATAGAACCTAACAGATTACGTCTCTCACATTGATTTCCCGCCTAATTTTGGTGACAACCGGTCAACTTCTCCCGACAGTCGTCCCGCTGTGCAGCCCGTACCACTAACTCCGACCTTTTCGGCGCCTTCAACCCCTCACCACCATGATGCCAATATTGGGCTAGGCATCGGATTGGTATTACTAGGATGTGCCATCGCTATTGCCATCTTTATCGTCTGTCTGTGCCGTCGGTCGTGTGCCACACGTCGGGAGGAAAACGTGGGGTTTAGTAATTTGACGGAGTTGGCACTCGTCGCCGCTGCCGCTCCTCCGATGCCGCCCGCGGCCACTGCCGCTCCTCCGATGCCAGAGAGTTCTGCCGAGGCTGGAGGATTAGATGAGATAGTTGCGTGCACAGCTTGACGATGTGCATGATCGGATTGTAACCCGTCGCGGGTGTGAAGTGTTAGATTGGGACCCCAATCTAACACTTCACACCCGTGACGGGTTACAATCCGATCATGCACATCGTCACGCTGTGCACGCAACTATCTCATCTAATCCTCCAGCCTCGGTAGAACTCTCTGGCATCGGAGGAGCGGCAGTGGCCGCGGGCGGCATCGGAGGAGCGACAACGGCGACGGGTGCCAACTCCGTCAAATTACTAACTCACACGTTCTCCTCCCGACGTGTGGCACACGACCGACAGCACAGACAGACGATAAAGATGGCAATAGCAATGTCACATCCTAGTAATACCAATCCGATGCCTAGCCCAATATTGGCATCATGGTGGTAGGGGGTTGAAGGCACCGGAAAGGTCGGAGTTAGTGGTACGGGCTACACAGCGGGACGACTGTCGGGAGAAGTTGACGGGTTGTCGCCAAAATTAGGCGGGAAATCAGTGCGAGAGACGTAATCCATCTGCTCTTTCTCCAGGGGCAACAGCAGGGACGAGGGCGAAGGCAAACTTTGGGACATGAGGGGGCAACGGCGACGTGGAAGGCGGCCCACAATAGCAGCAGAGGCAAGGCACCGTGCGGCTCAACTCTTTTTTTCGTTTTGCAGAGATCATATGGGTCGAGCATTCACAGCTTCAGCCCCCGAGCATCACCCTCACCGGCACGTCCCCCCCTGAGCTCCAGCGGCACCATCCCCGTCCGCTGATGCTGCTGCAGCGCCACGAGCAGGTCGATGCCCAGCTGCGTTTGCCCGCTTAGCGTCACCGGCACCACCGCCGTGTTCACATGCCCCTGGTAGAACACGGGGAAGCTCCCGCTACAGAGGCGGGTGTCCGAGTACCAAACGCTCAGCCGGCTCCCGTCCTCGTAGCATATCCCAACGTGCTTGTTCGGGTTCTTCGCGGTGACCGTCAGCTCGAAGTTGGCGTGGGCATTGAGGCCAACGTCGATGGTGAAGTCCGTGACACGAAGGCGGTCGACGGAGTACCTGGGCACCTCCGGGTCGAAGCTCAGGTACAGGATTCCGGCGGCGGCGGCCCCGGCGACGATGAAGATGAGGATCGCCAGCAGGGTCCAGCACGTGCACCTGCAGTAGCGGCTCCTCTTCTTCATTGGCGGCGGAGAGTACGCGACGGGGATCGAGCGTTGGTAGGGGGTACGGGGCCTCCGCCGGATCGCCTTTGCCGGACCGTGCCATGTCGCAGGGGACCAGAGGGGTGGAGGCCGAGGGCGGGGCCTCGACGTCGACCGGGAGGATCTTCTGGTGGTCGGCGTCGGCGGAAGCCATGGGTAGATAAATGGAGGGGAAGTGATCACGTGGGGATGGTTAGAAAAGAAGAGAGATGGCTTTGGAGCTTGGTTTATAGGAGGAGGGGTGTGTTTGCAATAGTTCGTTTAATTATTATTTGTGTGCGTGTGTTTGGTTTGCAGGAGTAAATTCACAACCAAAACCCTTTTTCTTAATCTAATTTAAAAAGAAAAATTAATGAACAAAAAAGAAGGGTCTGGGCTTGGCTTGAGGGGAAGGTGGTGGGGTTTTTGAGGTGATATGATTAATTGCTATTTTCGTGTATGTTGTTAGAGCCTACAGGTGATGCTGCCACATGGGGTCAGTAGAGCCTGTCTCTTAGTATTATGACTGTTGCAGTAGATAGCAAGCCAGCCCAGTCCTGCTACCAAACCCAGTCAGTAGTGAGAGAAAACATGGAAGGGGTAATAGTAAATGAAGCAGGCTGGCTGTCCTCCGCTGCCTTTTTTGTTGCTGTTGTCTTCTGCCAGCTTTACCCAGACTTGCAAACATAAAAAGAAACTTGAAAGCAATGTAATAGTAAATGAAACCATGCCCCTTCTCCTCTGATGGGTAACTTCACAAGGGGTGACCATACCTCACTGAAACCTACCAGGGTCTTTCTCTAGGCCAATGATGTGGATGGGCTCTGATAACCTATGAGACATGGCTCTTGGCCAATGATGTGGATGGGCCACGTTTTCTTTATTCTTGCACATCTTCGTTACATGTATTCGATATAGGAAAATGCTATCTACACTCCTACTCATAGGGGTGTATGGTGGTATATCTTCCAATTTTGGAAACATTATAATTTGATTTGTTATTTCAACCTCTTCTATTTCTATTTTAGTAACTATTAGACACTAACTATTATGTACACCCCTATTTATAGGGGTGTATGTAGCAGATACCTTCGATATATTTCCGTGTACTTGAGTTTCATTGAAGTGTTATTAATAAAAAGAGTGGCTACATAATCATTCCTTTAAAAAAACTGGACCACTCAAGATAAATGTTACTATTATTTTAAATTTTGTAGAACAAACTAAACATAATATTGCTCATCATGGGGACCATTGTCATGTGAAAGCATCAACCGTAGATAAGAGTTATGAAACTAGTAAAATGGATTGAAGTAGAAACCGGAGGCGTATCATCATGCCTATTGAATTAAGCATTTCAACCTATGGTCCCCACCATCACATTGTATTGAAAGAAGAAAGAAATATTAACGTCTCTAGCAATAGCAATAGCAAATCAGGAAGGCTCATTAATAGTTGAGGCAAGATGATGGCAGCGTTGTTCATTAAACTGCAAATAATAAATCAACAAGAAAATTGGGGTTAGCTTACTCATGCAAATTGGCATTTGCATGCCCGTAACCCCCCACCAAAAAAAACCCCCTCTGGTCCCCAGGGCCGGTTCAAGCATAAATGAGGCCTAAAACAAAACAAAATATGAGGCCTAAGTATTACCACATAATTTTTAGGAGCTTTCATATAACTGAATTTAGGACAAAATGACCCCGAGGGGGTTGGCTGAGTGGGAAGGGCGTTCCTCTCCTCCCAAATGGCGAGGGATCGAGGACCGATGGCTAACTCGCTTAACCTGGTATGTAAGGTGTGGGTCAGCCTTACATACCCCATGTTTGGTGCCTGCCCGTCCAACTTGTGAGACGGTGTGGGAGTCCGGGTCACCAAAAAAAGCAAAATAAATTTAGGACAGAATCCCCTCACAAACCAAACACGTTACAATCTTAAAATTAAAGGAAACAAAGATCACGTTTTTTAAATCAAAAGCATATATTACATCACATATCACTGTGAAAATTACGCTCCCCAAGAGGGATTATATTGCCTCCTACCAGATCTATTTATATCCATATATTTTCTCCTGCCATTAATATTACTTCTCAGATCTTTTGGATCTCAGATATTAATTCTATTCGAAATCTATTATCAGCATCTCAGATATTAAGCCCAACAACATTTCAGTTTGTGTAATGAGCAATTTTGTTGGTTCCAGATAAGCATGTGATGAGCGAAGAGCTATGTGAATTGATCAATTTTAAAAAAGGCATTGCTAGTAATTTTGAAAAGTGTATTAGTGGTGGTTTTATAAAAATAAAGTGGCTTGTAAACTGAGCAAAATGTCTGTTAGCATAGCATTCCCTTAAATTTGATGTAACGTATACAATTCAATAAAATAAAAAGAAAGAAAAACCCAATAAATAAGTAAATAAATAAAATAAATAAAATAAAATAAAATAAAATAAAAAACCAAATTCACCGAAAAAGTAAAAGAAAACGAAAACGAAATAGCTCAGTCAAGAGTCGAGACAATCGGATGATTCAATTTATTACATTGAAGACCTCCTCATGGTTTATGTGGAGTTCATTTGCATATTTGACAAAATTCAACATTGAGAGAGATAGAGATGCATTTGATTGAAGCAGGATCCATCTGATTTTGGTGAAAATCTCCCGCTCCCTCGAAGGCAAACAACGATCTCACCTTTTCTTTTCTTTTCCCTTTTATTTCTCTTTCTGCTAATCTCTTAGTTTCTAATAGTCGTCGTTGTTTGTTTGTTCAATTGGAAAACTGCAGCGGGCACTCAACAATTGGGCTTATGAATAAAATGAACTATGATGCCCTCTCAAAATTGGAGGCCTAAAGCGGCCGCCTAAGTGGCCTGACTGTAAAACCGGCCCCGCTCTTGGAAAAACTTCCCCTTACAAATGTGAGCACATGATTATCTTTTTCTTTGGGCTGTGCTTTCTATCTTACCAGCTCTCCATGTACCTATAACAGCTATTTTTTTGAAGGTTATCTTGAAGAGTCAGAGGAACCTAGGAGGAAATCTGCTACGTTACCCATTTTGCTATGCCAGGGAAGAGGAATCTGATTTTTTTTGGAGAAACGCAAATAAGCTGCATCTGTCGTTTTCCAACTCTGCATAGTCCCTGCTATCCATAAATTTTGATTCCAGCTTGATACTTCACGTTTATTTTTTTCATTGAACAATATTGAGGTCTATTTGAGCCTACATGACATGGGTATCTGAATACGTCTTCGGTTTTTTGAGCCTATATAATATAGTCTGAGAGTTGTAACCTTTTGTTATCAAACGTGATAGATCATCCAAAGAAAGTAACAAATCAAAATTGCTGTAAAAACATTTTTTTCATCGGTGTACCGGAGGATAGCTTCGGCAGAGCGACAGCCTCCTGGATCGGTCGATCGGTCGAACGGGCTCGGAATCGAGGGCATTCGGATTCAAGCGACGGAGCGTCGAAGGTTGGCTTCGGCGAATTGACGCCTCCTTCAATCTGCATAGACGAGAGAGAGCTCATTAGGGGGGTCGGACCTTGGTTCTGACCAAGTCCTCTCCGATGCCTAAGTCAGATGATGACTGTGAAGTACTCGGTGGAATCGAGCTTGGTTCACGGGGATACTAAGCACGAGTTCTCGAGCCAAGCTGTGGAGGAGAAATGTAAGGTGGAAGACAAGGTCTTGAGAGATGGAATACCTGAGTCGTGGGTATTCAGGATTCAGTCCTTTGGCCTCACGTCTCTTAGATCCCTCATAGAAGTCTCGCATGTCAACGCCTTCATGACGACATGTCATTCCCTCCTTTGCGTCTGCCTGCTTTGATGGTCCATTCATTGGTGATCAAGGTAGGTGCAATTTTGGGGGCGGTTTCCTCGATTGTCCAGAGGTCAACAATGTACTGGGTGACGGAACCGGGCCGCGGTAGCCCTGACCCGCTAACGGGGCCTTTGGGCTTGGGCCCGGTCTCTCGTCTTGGACGTGAGCTCGGCATGTTCCTCTTCAGCCCATTCGGGGGTTCTATCAATTTCCCCCATCGCTCGGGCCATTCGGTTCTTGGTGGTTTGGTCTGAGTGATGTGATACGCTTGGATTTGACGGGCGCGTTAGTCGAGGCAACGCATTGAATGAGAATTATCATGGCACTGGATGTCAGGATCCTCTCGCCCTTTGGGTGCATGATCTGGAGAGCCGTCTCTTCTGGGATGCTGACACGTGTGCGCGGACGAACGGTCGGTGATGATGCAAGGGGCTTTGGAGTGGGCCGCATAAATGGGGCGATTACCTTTTGGGTGAAAGTTCTGCCCCTTCAGTGCTGCTTTTCCCTTCTTGCTTGCGTGCTCACCGTCAACTTTCGTGGTGCTTCTCCATGTGCCCTTCGTCATCTTCTTCCTTTGCCTCGAGGGCGAGTGGGCCGGCTTCTGGCGTTGGCGGTGTTGGGGGACACTGGCGGGATCCGTCATTGTGGCTGCCAAACTTCCCGGTGTAGGCCTTGAGATTCATATGGCCGGGGTGATCCTTCCGACGTGCCTTTGGAGGTGATGGAGCGGCCGTCGGTGGTTAGCGCCACCTCCACATGGCCGCTTCACACTAAGTACCTTCTTCCTCCTCACCGTGCCAAGGCCCCCCCAGATGAATGAGAGGATCTGCTTCCCCAGCAGCATTGAGGTTGGGGTTGTTGGATATGGAAGACGTTTGTACACCCTTGTGGGGGATGTACGAGGGAATACGGACCTCGAACGTCGCGCACACGAAGTCGTGTGCAAAGGGAATCTGTTCCCTTGCGGAGAGGATCTCTGTATGAGCGGGAAAGTCGCATTATATATGCATAAGTGCATGCGACATATGGCTAATAAAGGGGGAATATCTTAAGCTTATGTTGTACCATGCATATGGTACAACTTAAGCTTATATTGTGCCATGTATCATGGTACACCTTAATTAAGTTGTTTCAAAGGAACAACTTACCCTAAAATAACTACCTTGGGGGCTATAAATAAGACCCAAGGGTAGCCATTTTCCTTACACATTTGCATGAAATTCATGCATGCATCTTCTTCATAGCGAAGCTCTGCAGAAATATTTCCTCTCCCTCCTTCCAAGTTCTTAATCTAAAATAGAGATTTAGATTGTGGATTAGTAGCCTTACTCCGTTCGTGAGAAGACTCGATCCGTCGTGGCGAATCCGAAGGCAAAGTTCCGAGACTATCGTTCCGAATACGCAAGCGTAAGTCTCCACTTTAATTATCGATCCTAACTTTGTTTTGGACAGGATCCTTCATTGGTATCAGAGCCATATGGGTTCGCCCCGGTCAATCCACCGCCCCGTCGAAACTACGAACGAGTCGTTGTCTTTTTCACGAATGGGTCTCCTACTATTACGGATATAGTAGGAACGCTTCGTGACGGAGAGAACGCAGCGGTTGTTCTTTTCACGTTAGGGTCTCCTATCATTAAGGATATGGTAGGAACTCTCCGTGACGGGAAGAACCGACCGTTCACGTAGTACGTTATTCATTTTTGGCACACGGCCATTAAGAGATAACTAACTTCTTCGACGAACGGGTGCTTCATCGAGGAAGATGATGGAAGTTATTTCCATCGGGTAAGAGGAAAATTTGGTGCATGTGCACCATGGCCAAATGGGCTATGAAGGCCATGCATCCCCTCTCCCCATGTGGAGGGGGTTGGCTACGGCCAATAACCACCGGCGACCACCCCATCAAGGGGGTGGAATGTGTGCGGCAACACCATCCGAGGGGGTGGCCGGCCATGGCCAAAGGGGCCATGGCCGGCCAATGCCGAATGGCCTTGGCCATGGCCGGCCATGGCCAGGCCGGCAGTGGCCGGCCAAGGCCTGACCGGCCCTGGCAGTGGCCAGGGCCGGCCAGGCCGGCCAGGCCGGCCCTGGCAGTGGCCAGGGCCGGCGCCCTGGCCACTGCCAGGGCCAGGCCGGCCCTGGCAGTGGCCAGGGCCGGCGCCCTGGCCTCGGCCAGGGCCTGGCCGGCCCTGGCAGAGGCCAGGGCCAATGCCCTGGCCTCGGCCAGGGCCTGGCCGGCCTTGGCCGGCCTCGGCCAGGGCCTGGCCGGCCTTGGCCGGCCTCGGCCAGGGCAGAGGCCCTGGCCGAGGGGGCCAGGGCCCTTGGCCGGCCAGGGCAGAGGCCCTGGCCGGCCCTTGGCCAAGCCCCGGCCAGGGCAGAGGCCCTGGCCGGGAAGAAATTTTTTTTGAAAAATTGGTCGACCAATTTTGTGTTTTTGGTCGACCAATCTGACAGAAGGTCTGAATCGGCTGAAAATTTGTCAACTGACCCATACGGGGTGACAAAGGGCATTGGTCAAACTCGAATGTGTCGATTAGCCCATACGGGGCTAACCAAAGTGCCGACTAGTTCATACGGGACTAACGTTTTAATGAAGTTTTTAGGGCTCTACTCCTTGAAGATTAGCCATAGTGCTCTACTTCATGCGAGATTAGCCATGTCATTGTGCTCTACTCTACGGAGATTAGCCAATGTACTTGTGACGTTGTGCTCTACTCTACGGAGATTAGCCAACGTGCTTTCAAATTTTTGAAAAAGATGTTTTTCAAATAGGTTATGTCCCGTCCTTAAATCGGGATAGCGCAATTTAGAATTCCAAGTCCTACCACGATCCGGCCATGGTTATCTAACCCATGTCTCGTGGCTTGGCAATTGTTGCGTTAAAATTCTTTGCGCTAATTCTCACCTATTCTATTTTGAAAGATAAGTTTTTCAAAGTGATTTTCCGCTGCTAATACCATACGGGTATTATTTCTGATTTCTTTTTACTTAAGATAAGTAAGAGGGATACTTTGAAAGTTACTTCTAGATGGTAGTTGGGAACGTAGTGAACTTCTCGATTCTAGAGTAACATTTCAACGCATCCAAGGAACTTATCAAGTGTTTAAAGAATCGAAACTTTATGCATGGAATTTTGATCGTGTTTTTCATTCTCTTTGCAGTTTTTTGAATCGAAAATGTCTACCGCTTCTAAGAATATTGTCGCAGAGCTTAACAAAGGTGAAAAGCTCAACGGCGACAATTATAAACTTTGGTCAATAAAGATCCAATATGTTTTGGAGGAGCAAGATGTGCTCGAAACACTCCAAAACATAATGGTAGAACCTGAGTTGGGCAATACGGCCCAACACAAGAGGGACCGGGAAGCTTATGACACTTGGACTCGAAAGAACAAAATAGCACGTATTACGTTACTGTACGCGATGGACAATGACATAATGCGCCTATTTCGGGAATTCGACCTAGCTAAAGACATATGGTCTGAGCTAGAGATAAAGTTTGGTGGAACTTCGGTTACCAAACTCCGCTCCTTGAATATTCAATTTGATTCGTACAAGATGCGGCGAGATCATTCTATGAAAAAGCATCTCCGCCACATGGCGAATCTTATATCTGAATTAAAGGATGCGGGTGTTACGCTGTCTGACGAACAGCAGATCCAAGCGGTCATTCGTTCACTCCCAGATAGCTGGGATAATATGAAAATGCATCTCACTCATAATGAATGCATTAAAACTTTAAGCGATGTTTCGAAACACCTCGAACTCGAGGAAGAGCAGATTCAAGCCGCAAAACCAAGTGCAGAAGTGCACGTGGCCGCTAGTTCCTCACATGGGGGAAATAAGCGGAAGAATAAACGCTTAAGGTTTGTGAACGAACGTAAGCAAGAACCGGAGACCTCAAAGAAGACAAAGAACAAAAAGTGGCAAAAGAATGTGCACTCAAAGAAGAAAAACTTGAAGAAGATCAAGTGCTTTAAGTGCAACAAGTACGGTCACTTCGCCCGTACATGTACGGATGGAAGTGATAAGGTAACTTGTAGGACTAGTTACATATGTGTTTCTAGTTCCATGTTTCTTGCTGAATCTAACTATTTTTGGTTGATTGATTCAGGGGCCACAGACCACGTAGCGAAGGACAGAAGGTTCTTCGTAGAGTATCGAAAGATAACTCAAGGAACAAAGTGGATATACGTCGGCAACAACACACGTGTTGAAGTCAAAGGCGTCGGAACATGCAAGCTAGTTCTCGACAACGGCCGGACTTTGTTATTGCACGACGTCCTCTTTGCTCCAGATATTAGAAGGAATATCGTTTCCGTGGTCATGTTAATGTCTTTAGATTATGAGTGGAGGTTCTATAAACAATATGTTGACCTTGTTTGTAATAATTCTTTGATTGGTTCTGGTAATGTTTGTAATGGATTAATTGTTTTAAATACAATGAATGATGTTGCTTCTTCCATTAATGAAAGTTTTCATTTGACAAATGCTTCTAACTCTGAGTCTGAAATCATTTGTTGGCATGCAAGACTTGGTCATATTGGACCAACAAGAATGGATAGACTTGCCAAAAGTGGCTTGCTATCTAATGTTTCAAAAGTTGAAATGTCAACTTGCGAACATTGTCTTGTAGGGAAAACTTGTCGCAAGCCGTTTGGAACTGGCACAAGGGCCGAAGTTCCATTACAGCTTATCCATTCGGACATTTGCGGTCCAATGAATGTTAAGACAAGACACGGGAAGTCCTATTTCATCACATTCATTGATGACTTCACCCGTTTCAGACATATCTATTTGATATCCCACAAAAGTGAAGCTTTGGCTTGCTTTAAAAACTATATGAGTTTAGTGGAGAATCAATTAGATCGCAAGATTAAGGTTTTGCGAACCGATAGGGGCGGTGAATATCAATCAATAAGTTTTAAGGAACTTTGTGATGAAAAAGGCATAGTACATCAGGTAACTATGCCTTACACTCCGCAACAAAACGGTGTTGCGGAAAGAAGAAATAGGACATTGATGGAAATGGTCCGTTCAATGATGTCTCAGGCAAATTTGCCTATCACCTTTTGGGGTGACGCATTATTAACAGCGGCATTCATCTTAAACCGTGTACCCTCGAAGTCGGTAAGTTCTACTCCTTATGAGTTGTGGAACAATAGAACTCCAGACTTAAGCATTCTAAAACCTTGGGGTTGTGCATCTTACGCACATTTATCCTCTCACAAATATGGCAAACATGGGCCACGTGGGAGGAAGTGTATCTTCATCCGATACGCTGAAAACTCCAAAGGATATGTTTTCGTCGGTCAAGAGGACAATGGAGGTCTTATAGAATTCGAATCGAGGGATGTTGTCTTCTTGGAAAATGAGTTTCCAAGACAGGGTGAGATAAGTCAAGACTTATCCTTGTTTGAGACTTGGGATCAAAAAGGATCGGAACGTTCGAGTGGGAGAATTCTTGGTGAAGAAGAAAATACGTTTCAAACTTCACCAATGAATGATACGAACGATACCAATCCTATTCCGAGTGGGAGTGATGTTATTCCAAGTGGGAGTGATGTCATTCCAAGTGGGATTGATCAAACTCAAACAAGACGTAGTAATCGGACGAGGCTAACACCTCTGAGATTTGAGGATGAATTTCCTCAAACATTCATGACATTACTACAAGATGATGACGAACCTGCAAATTTCAAACAGGCCGTCACATGCCCTGCTAAAGATAAATGGATAGCGGCAATGGAAGAAGAACTTCAATCCATGAAAACAAACCAAGTCTGGGACTTGGTTAATTTACCTAAGGGACGTAGAGCCATTGGGAACAAGTGGGTTCTCAAAATCAAGCATAAGGCTGATGGCTCCATCGAGAAATATAAAGCTCGCCTTGTTGCGAAAGGTTTCACGCAACAGGAAGGAATAGACTACGAAGAGACTTTCTCTCCTGTCGTGCGTTTTACCTCGATTCGCTTAATTCTGGCAATGGTGGCTTGTTTGGACCTCGAATTACATCAGATGGATGTAAAGACTGCCTTTCTTAACGGAGAACTAGATGAGGAGATCTACATGGAACAACCAAACGGGTTCGTACAAGAAGAAAACAAACATAAGGTTTGTAAACTTCGTAAATCCATATATGGTCTTAAACAATCCTCAAGGCAGTGGTATATGCGCTTTCAAGAAGTTGTTTTGTCGTATGGATTCTCCATGCTCGACGAAGACAATTGCGTATATATTAAGAGGATTAAAAACAAGTATATAATTATGTCTCTTTATGTAGATGACATACTTATAGCCGGAAATGATAAGCGTCTTATATTGGATATCAAAGCTTGGCTTTCATCCGTCTTTGAGATGAAAGACATGGGTGAAGCTGCATATATCCTTGGGGTTAAGATCTCAAGGAATCGTTCCAAGAAACTTCTTGCTCTCTCTCAAGAGACGTATATAAAGAAAGTTTTAGAACGGTTTAATATGCAGGACTGCAAGCCAATTGATACTCCAATAAGCAAAGGCGAGGGTCTATGTTTGGAGATGTGTCCCAAAGATCCAAAAGAAAAGAAAGCTATGGAAAAAGTTCCATACTCCAGTGCTGTCGGGAGTCTGATGTACGCCATGATGTGTACTAGACCCGACATTTGCTATGCTGTTGGTATGGTAAGCCGTTACCAATCCAACCCAGGGCAGGCACACTGGAAAGCGGTGAAGAGGATATTAAGATACCTCAAAGGGACTGCGGACTATGCGTTATGCTATCAAGGCAATACCTTGAGACTCGAAGGCTATACCGATGCTGATTGGGCGGGTGATCTCGACGAGCGAAGATCTACCTCGGGCTTTGTTTTCTTACTCGGGAATGGTGCAATATCCTGGAGCAGCAAGAAACAAACCTGCATCGCTCTATCAACCATGGAAGCCGAGTTCGTAGCATTCAGCATGGCGGTCCAAGAAGCTGTTTGGCTTAGGAAATTCTTAGACAGGCTGACGAATGCCTCTGACTCGAGCACTGTTCCTATATACAGTGATAGTCAAGCTTCGATTGCCTATGTCAAAGATCCTAAATTTCATTGTAAGACCAAACACATTGACATTTGATTCAAGTTTGCAAAGGATTATGACAAACGGAAGGAAGTAGACATAGGATACATATCCACGCATGAGATGATAGCGGATCCCCTTACTAAGGCGATCCCCAGAGATGTATTTTTCAAACATTTATCATCTATGGGAATGCGTAGGTGCTGAGCTGTATCATGTAATATTTCCCATGTCTATAGAAGATCAAAATTTAATTTGCATACAAGTTTCTTACAAATGATTTTATGTGCATTTGTGTTTAAGTCTCAGCTATTTTTATGTGTATGTCGGACAGATTAAGGTTGGCTCTCTCACATGAGCAACCGCCTTATCTTATCAGATGGATAAGATAGAGATGAGACTAGTTTAAAGTCAAAATCATTAGACAAATGATTTAGAGTCATGACTTAAACAAGATAGTCGAATAAAAGATCTGCATCATACGGATGCTTACAAAAGATCTGAGATCTGTATCACAAGGATATAAAGATCTCATTGGATTTTTAAATCCTATCTGTCTTATGCAGGATGAGAGTCCGTGAATATTTCACGAGTAGTAAGGGGACTCAAAAAGATAGGCACTGTGGTGTCTGATCTTTTCATCCGTACAACATCATTAAGACATACTCTCCCTGGGAAAGGAGTGATGTTGTAATACGTGTTCATACCACGTATGCATTTCGACCAATGAGTTAATAGCAATAGTGTTTGCTATTATGTGAGACTCAAAGGCCATACGGGTCTTAACTCTTACCCTCAAGGACTCCAATTGGTTCCTTTAGATTTGATGAGATGATCGCTATCTTAGCGTGTTACTAATGGGCTATGGTAATTCGGCTCGGCGGGGCACGTTAGAAAAGCGAATCAAGTCAAGATCAGAAGGTTCACAAGAAGAGGAAGATTGATTTCATATTCACATTTGGACTTTAATGATTCAAAGCTGGCCAGCCAATTGTAATCCAGATGGGATTCAATTGTTGAATATAAAGTATAAGAAATGTGAAGAAATAATCTAGGGTAAAGCATGCGTTGAACTACTCAACTTTGCACCTTCGAGGTCGTTGTGTATCTCTAACAAGTGCACAACAACAGACTCTACGCGCATGACGGTCGCACGGTCTATTTCTCGGTATGATAGATGAAAGAACTAAGGGAAAGACGTTCTCTTACAATCCCCTCAAGTGTGAGTGGGAGATGTTGGATATGGAAGACGTTTGTACACCCTTGTGGGGGATGTACGAGGGAATACGGACCTCGAACGTCGCGCACACGAAGTCGTGTGCAAAGGGAATCTGTTCCCTTGCGGAGAGGATCTCTGTATGAGCGGGAAAGTCGCATTATATATGCATAAGTGCATGCGACATATGGCTAATAAAGGGGGAATATCTTAAGCTTATGTTGTACCATGCATATGGTACAACTTAAGCTTATATTGTGCCATGTATCATGGTACACCTTAATTAAGTTGTTCCAAAGGAACAACTTACCCTAAAATAACTACCTTGGGGGCTATAAATAAGACCCAAGGGTAGCCATTTTCCTTACACATTTGCATGAAATTCATGCATGCATCTTCTTCATAGCGAAGCTCTGCAGAAATATTTCCTCTCCCTCCTTCCAAGTTCTTAATCTAAAATAGAGATTTAGATTGTGGATTAGTAGCCTTACTCCGTTCGTGAGAAGACTCGATCCGTCGTGGCGAATCCGAAGGCAAAGTTCCGAGACTATCGTTCCGCATACGCAAGCGTAAGTCTCCACTTTAATTATCGATCCTAACTTTGTTTTGGACAGGATCCTTCAGGGGTGTACGTGAAGAATTTCACATTCGGGCTGCGGCTCCCTCTCCATCCCTTTGTGGCGGTATTCCTGAGGGCCTTCAGACTCGCCATGTGCCAGTTGTTCCCCAACGCCATTGGGTCCTTGGTGGGTTCCTCGTGCTGTGCTTGCTCAAGGTGGTCGAGCCGACCCTTCCCCTTTTTGCCCATTTCTATCGTCTGAGCCACCATAAGTCGGGTGCTTAGCTTTACATCACCGCTTGGAGAGGGAAGGTTCTTGTATCGGGGCTGTTGATCGCTCCTTATTTTACACCTTTTTCTGCATGTTTTCATGTCATTTTGATCGCCCATATTGCGTTTTCCACGATTATTCGACGATATCGCGTTGCTTTTCACTATTTCTTGTTGTTGTCGTATTTCAGGAGATATGGAGCAATTTGGAACGAAAACGAGATCAAAGGATTTTCACGCACTTCGGAGTATCGCCCACGGCTTATTTGAGGAGTTATCAGCACTTGAGGATGAGAGGAAGAGGAAGGAATTCCATAGGATCGATGGGAGGCGAGGAGGAGAAGAAAAGAGCTCGGATACAGCCCACTCGGCCGAGTAGACTGCTCACTTGGCCGAGTCAGAAGCTGTACTCGGCCGAGTGAAACGGATACGCATAGAAAATTTTCAGCGTTACTCGGCCGAGTAAGGAAGTTCACTCGGCCGAGTGAGAAATCTCACTCACCCGAGTGCTACAGGGAATTCGTCCAGAGAAGAGGCCAAGTTACTGGAAAATCTGAGGAAGCCCACTCGGCCGAGCACGATTGCTCACTCGGTCGAGTGAAGAAGCCCACTCGGCCGAGTCAGTCAGAGCGATAGGCCCCAAAACTTTGAGACTTACTGTCTTTTTCTTGGGTCTATCACTCGGCCGAGTGACATGGTCACTCGGCCGAGTGACCCTTTCCGACTGCTACACAGATTGCGAATTCTGTGCTGCACATGGGCAGATTTGTGACGATTTTTGGACGATTTTGGCTTGTATTTAAACCTAGTTTTATCCCTAGTTTTAGGGGAGACTTCTATTATTTTTGGACGGCTATTCTTTTGTAAAATCTCAGCTGGAGATCATAGGCGACAATTTTTGGTTTGTTCTTTCTTGCTAAAAATCTTATTTTTATGAATTGTCTCTTCTTTGCAATGAATTGTGCTATGATTCCATGTGTTATTTCTGAGATTTTCATGATGATTAGTGAGTAGTTTCGTCGTTCTAGGGCATGTGGATGCACCCTATGGACCCGATCTTTGAATTGTGATGAATGTATAGAATTGTTGCTAGGATTGATAATGGTTAGGTTGTGATTGATTTACTACGAGTAGCTAGGAATTTCTATCGATTAGGATTTGCAAGACATTGGATCCCAATTGATAGGAAGACCTAGATATTCGATTTAGGTTTATAATCGAGATCGGCTAGACTTGGTTTGCAAGAGATTGGACCAAAGCTAGGATTTTTATTATAAATCTATATTAATATTCGTTTGCAAGAGATTGGACGAATATGAACTATCATAACCTAGATCGTAGCTCAAGTTTGCACGAGAGTGGGCTCGAGTTGCGATTGGACGATGATGTCGATCTTCACACTAGTAGCTTAGGTTAGGGTTTGCACGAGAGTGGGCCCTAATCTAGGTTGCTATAGACCGGCAATAGCGCCAGAGCGTGAGCTTGGTTCAACATTAAGTTGCGACTAGTTCACCTACATTCAAGCTTGCAACATTGAAATTCATGATTCATAAGGATAAGAGACGGTCCGTAGTAGGGATTTCCTATCCCTAGACGCTTTTATTACATTGATATTTACTTTCTATTGAACGATTGTGACATTACCATCAAAACTATTCTTATTCCATTAATAGCTAGGTAATCAAAGCAGGATACTGTCAATTGTCCTTCCTGTGTTTGATACCCGCTCGCCATTACGCCGTGCGCTTGCGGTAAAACTACAATCGTTTTCCGGGTGCATATCAGGGCGCGATCAAGTTTTTGGCACCGTTGCCGGGGAGGTGACGGTATTTTATTTTTCTTTACTTAGTTATTTCTTTTTATTTTATTATTTTCACCTTTTTATTCCTATATTGTGCTAACAATTCTATCAAGACTCTCTTTTCTGTGCATGTACATAAGATCAAAGGCACATCGAGAAGACATATTATTTGATCCTGCGATCAAACGTACGGCAAGGAGGCTTTGGGCCGAGAGGAGAATTGCTATAGAGGACAATCATATGAACCGATCGGAGACACCGGAGGAATTAGCGGCATGCATGGCTAGGCTTGTTTCTATCAGAGATAGGCTACGGCCTAAGACTACTTCTACGACCTCATCTATTGCGATGCCGGAGTTGGCAGCGAATAAGAACTTTGAGCTTAAAATGGGACTTGTGGTTTTAATGCAACAAGACCCATTTCATGGGAACTCTCAAGAGAATCCACACTACCATCTTCAGTTGTTCTTGTCCAAATGTGCTACTTTTCAGATGCTTGGTGTACCGGCCGATGCTATCCGACTACGCCTCTTCCCATTTACTCTACGGGACAAAGCATTATATTGGTTGAGGACGCAAGCGGAGGGGATCTTAACCACATGGGATGAGTTGGCGAGCGTATTTGTTAACAAATTCTACCCACCATCCAAGACAATCAAGATAAGGAGCGCGCTCATGTCCTTCAAGCAAGGACATCAGGAAACTCTATTTAAGGCATGAGAGCATTTTAAAGATCTCCAACACCAATGCTCCCATCATAGTATTGAAGCTTGGGAGCTTGTGCATAGATTTTACAATGGACTCCAACCGGGCACCAAGCAAATCATAGATGCAACCGCTAATGGAGCCATTCTATCTAAGACGCTGTATGATGCTACGGCCCTACTCGAGGAGATGGCCTCGAACAACCAACAATAGAACGATGAGAATGGACATTCTTCGTCCTTCTTGAAGCCGACAAGCATTTATGAGACAAAGGCCATAGCGGAGCTATCTACGAAGTTTGATTCTATCCACAAGGTAGTGGAGAGATTGGAGAGGTTGATTAGTGAGCCGCATGGGACTCCCACCATTTCTTCACCGAGAGAAACATGAGCGATTGGCAAGACCAACCTCAAGTTATGTTCGTTGGAGGAGAGCAAGGAGAAGGAGCTATGGAGCAAGTCCAATATGTTGTGGGAAACACAGGTTATTGGGCAAACCTGGCCACGAGAAATCACCTGGGATTTTCATATGCGAATAATGATGGAGCTTTGAACCCACCGCCGTAACAACCTCAAGCTCAGCCTCCACCGCAACCTCAATATCAACCAAGAGGGCCACTACAACAAAGCTTCTCGTCTAGGCAACAAGCGGGGCCATATAGGCCCCCGGGTTACAATCAAGGGTGGAGAGCTCCTAATCCACCACAAGCACCGTCGAGGTCGGAACATGAAGCGAGAGTGGAAGAATTCATGGCGGAGCAAAAGAAGGTAAATGCTAGATTGACGGCTCAACAAGAATCTCTCAACACTGTCGTGGCACAATTATCGGAGCAACTAGCTTTGCTCAACAAAAATACTCAACAATTGCCGGCTCAACCGGAGCCAAACCATCAGAGCAATACCGGCCACATTAATGCGGTGGTGGCTGTAACTACAAGGGGCGGGAAGGACACCACTCCCGCCATGATTCAAACCAAGGAGCCGGAGGAATAAATTTTGGATGACAAGGAGCCGGTTAATGAGGAGTGCCCAAAAGAGACAAAAGACGGTGAAAATTCTGAAATTTTGAAGCCACATGAGGAGCGCAATTATATGCCACCGGTACCCTTCCCACAACGGTTAGCAAGAGCAAAGATTTAGAAGTGGCTCGCCAAATTTCTAGAGTACTTGCGGGGAGTGAGCCTAAATATCTCTTTCTTGGACGCCATTGTAGAGATCCCGTCCCACACCAAGTTCCTAAAAGACTTAATTTCGGGAAAGAAGCGAAAGGAGAAGATAATGCTCACCGAGCAAGGTACATGGTTCACCCGGAAGGAGAATGATCCTACTAAATTTAAAGATCCCGGAAGCTTCCGCATTCCTTGCACGCTTGGAGGAGTCCCGATACAAAAAGCCTTGGTAGATTTGGGAGCAAGCGTGAGCCTAATGCCCCTAACCATGTTTAAGAAATTGAATACAGGGACCGACCTAAAGCCGACGGATATGAGAATACAACTCGCGAATGGTCGGGTCACTAGGCCGGTGGAAATTGCAGAGAACATACCGCTCCAAGTACCGGGAGGAATTTGCTTTCCGTGCGACTTCGTGGTTATGGATATCAAGGAGGAGGACGATACGTCATTAATTCTTGGACGCCCCTTCTTAGCCACCGCCGGCGTGATAGTTGACGTGAGTGAGGGCACCTTGTCTTTAAATGTCGGAAACATCGAGGTTGAGCTCACATTCCTAAAGCGATGAAGCATATGCCCTACCAAGAGGAAGTGGATTACGTGGACCTACTCGATGAGGTTATTGATGATGCATTGCTATATGCTATTGGTGCCTTGCACAATGATGGCTTCGAAGAAGGCCAACTTCTAGAGATGGAGAAAAGTTGGAAGTCTCGTCGGATTATTCTATGGTTGATGACAAAGACGACGCTGATCTCGCAAGAATTAGGGAGCTATGCAAGCTCTCCACGGTAAAGAATTTGAAGAAAGCTCCGCCGGACAAGAAATTGGCACCACCGGCAAAGAAAAGGAACGGTAACAGGTCAAGCTTGGGGGACTCATCCCCCACTACTACCCATGATGAGGGGGAGCCGAGGAATGCCCACGAACAATAAATCCAAGTGGCCTTCCCGGCAAGTTTGACGCGCGCATCTCACATGCGCCGAATATCGAGCATTAAACTAATATCTTAAGGGGTCGAGCTCAAGACCTTAAACGAGTGCTTGTCGGGAGGCAACCCGACGGTTTTATATTATTTTTAGTTGAATTCTATTTTTGTATTAGACCTTTCTAAGTGTCCAGAGTCAAAAGTCGATAAAAATCCTGACAACGGGCTCTATTTGTCATGACGGGAGATGGAGAACGAGAAACCAATCGAATGGAGGATGACCATGGTAAGGGAGAGCGCTCCAGGAATGCGCTCAGGCCTCAGGAGGAGGAAGAAACTGAAGGAGAGATGAAAAACAGAAAGTGGAGCAAAAACGGAGAGTTGGAGCTGTAATCTGCAAGCCACTCGGTCGAGTGAAGACCCGACTCAGCCGAGTAGGGTACTAATCAGGGAAGATCCTAAAAACTACTCTCTGTAATTTATATGCCACTCGGCCGAGTGACTTGACACTCGGCCGAGTGAATCTGACACTTTCCACACTTGAAAAATGCTGAGTGGCAATGTCATTCGGCCGAGTGGACATAGCCTACTCGGCCGAGTCACGACTTCTATTTCGAAAAATTTTCATTATGCCACTCGACCGAGTGAACACGTCACTCGGCCGAGTGGCCCATCTTTATAAACGTAGCGCCCGCGGCCCAGTTCCCCACGCGATCAAAAATTTCCTATATTAGATCCGAGCCGCTTCGTCTCCCCTCTCATCGCTCGAGTAACAACACCCCTCTCCTCGCCCGAGGACCCCCCCCTCACCGGTCGCCGACCACCGCCACCGGTCGTCGACGACCCGCCGCCGATGCCCCTCGCCGGCGCCGCTGCATCCCTTGCCGTACACCCCCATTTCCTCCCAAAAATCCTATTTTCGCCTTTTTCTCCCATCCGTAAGCCCATTGAGCCCCGAATCAAAATTAATCCATATATATATATATATATATCTATTATCTCCAATCTTCTCCCATATATATTGTTATTCGTCGCTGATTTGTTTATCTTTGTTTCAGGCCAGCTTGGGGGAGATTAGGAGCCGAATTGGCGCTTCTTGGAGGAGGTGATTCTACGCATGCTTCGACTGCTTGCTCTCATGTCGTGCTCAGGTATACTTGTTCCATATTTTCAGCACTTCGCATTTTTATTTGGGTAGGCACTCTCCGCGGTTCACATGCCGCCCCGCACTAGGTCGAGCACACGGGCGCCCGCTTCCAAGCGGAAGAGGTCTAGCTATCCTGGCTCCTCTTCCGCTAGGACGGACACTCCTCCATCTAGCCCACCACCACTCACATTTCCGCCTCCTACCACACCCATTCCACTACAGGCACAGCCAGCCCCCACGTTCGACATGATGGGGATCACATTCAGAGATGACGCACACCGCATCAAATTTGAGTGTATCGCCCATCGAGCGATCGTACCCTCTAGGTTTACACACCTTGCTGATTTAGAGCGCATAGGGGTACTAGAGGGGCTACTCCAGTTGTATGACAACATGGAGTGGCATGATTTCTTGTCGGTGTCGACAGACACTTATATCCGCCCGCCACTATAGGTCCTTAGTTCCATTAGTAGGACCCGTGGGGATGCTCATTTCGCCTAATGGATCAGGAGTGCGAGATCACTCTTGATATGCTCCGAGCATTCTTCTAGTGGCCCCCTGTCCCGGACCCAGACCGAGCCTATGGCCCCACGCACTTCCCACCCTCGTCATTCGATACCCACGCTTTTTGGACACGTATCACAGGATCACCACTCGCCTTTGACCCTAGTAGGGCCAAGGCCTCCGATATCCTGCACCCATGCCTCCGCATAGCATAGCACCTCTGGCGACTACTTTTTTAGCGAGGTATGAGCCAGGTACGATGTCGACCCCCGAGCTCTACATGCTCTATAGGATGACCTGAGCGTGAGCCTTAGAGGTAGGTGGAGACGCCCTACTACCCACCAACCAAATCGATATAGCTAGTTGGTTATTAGACCGCATCATTATTTCTGTCGGCGTTAGGTCGCCTATCTGTTGCGGCAGTCTGATTACCCTCCTAGCTCCCTTGTGCAGGGTAGAGCTTCCAGCTGGCTTGCTTAGACCACCGGGCCCCACTTCCCTTTCCATTGAGGTTATGGCCCGGATGAGGATGATGCGTCCTCATGGTCAGTACCACTGGGTATGGCTGCACGGTCCCTTTGGAGCTGATTACAAGGTTCTTCTGAGCCCCGCTCAGACCCATATTGGACTCGCAGGAGGGGAGTGGATTCCAGCGATGGACGTCCTCATCCCAGCCGTGTACGTGCTTGAGCCTGAGGGTGCTCAGTAGGAGCCCCTCCTTCCACCTCTGGACCCCGTGATACCTCAGCATGCACCAGATCAGTCTGCACCTCCCGACACCTCTGTCCACAAGTCTGTCAGTGTCGAGAGCACACTAGCTGAGTCCACCCACACCACCACCGCCACTGTGCCAATTTCCATGCTTCCGATTTCTGCTGTGAGCCCTGAGCGCCCTACCACCATACTTGAGAGCGGCGAGACCTCTTTCACTTCCATAGTGGAGACCCTGGCCACCCTATTGTTTTCGACGCCTGGGAAGTCATTTTCTGCACACTTCTTGGCCTCCCCAACCGTCGACACTTCGGTCCCCACTACCGATGTCTTCACCGGGAGTGTCATGACGTCTGTCCCCACGTCTGTGTCACTGACCTCTCTGCCCTCCTCGCCCTCTGTCACCACTTCAGCTTCTGCTGCTGCTCCTTCCTCTTCGTCCATTCCTACGTCTCAGCCTCCCACAGAGGTTGAGCATCTTTCCATGAGCACAACACCACAGCCCCACCAGGTAGTCGCACTCATCATTTACGGTAGCCGTGCGAGGCAGCTCCCTTCCTCACTAGTTCGACCCTCTACCCCCACCTCCCCCTGACACCCTAGTTCAGCACGTCCATGCTCTTGAGGGGGCAGTTAGTGGGCTCAGAGGAGATTTCCAGGCGCTCTCTGCTACCGTCACTGCTGTACAGAGGCACGTCGCTTTACTTCCTTGTATTCAGGCTAGCCTGAACCAGATCCTTACGCGTATGTCAAAGCCACCCCCCCACCACCACCTCCACCACGGGACGGTGTCGGTGCTCCATTACCCACCTATGCACACACTGGATGCCTTCCATACTTTTGCTGCTGCTACACTGGATATCTTCTGCCTGCTGATTTTGCACCCCTCCTCCACACACGTATTGGTCACTTTTTTCTCATATATGTCTATATCATTTTAGGAGAGAGGAGGTATTTTTGGGGACACCTACATTGCTCCATTCTGATCTCTGCATGCATCACTTGCATATCCATCTCATTTTTTTATTTTATTTTCATCATGCATGCATTCTTACCCACCCCACCCATATCATGTCTCTCGGTGTGCCACACTTAGCACATTAAGGACACTGTACAGTTTAGCTTGGGGGAGTGAGTTTCTCGCGCACTTTTTATTTTTGTTGCCTTTTATTTTTATTATTTTCTCACCTTTCTTTGTTTTTACACTTATTTTCACCCACCTTTTTTATTTCTTTCACGCATCATGTTTTCTTGCTTTTTTGTGTGATGCATATGTACAATTTTTTTATTTTCCTTTTATCCTTATTTCTTTTATCCTTTTTGCTAGAGATGAATTTTCTGTGATAATGATGACGTGGTATTAGCTTATCTCTATATGCATATTATCTTGGCATGCCATCATTTTTATTTCAGATATCATATGACATGCTTGCTATGCATTCGAGATAGTAACCCGCACTTTCATGTATGAATGTGGATGAAATTCTTCTATTAGCTTAGTCTGATAATTTATATAGTATACTCTTCATAGAAAACACACCAAGCTTCACGCATTGATTGCTTAAATTTGGAGTACTGCTTTTGTTGTCTGATATCACTTCTTATTGCATGAAAATTGTACGCTTCACTTTCAGGTTGATTGATTGTATGCTATGTTGATATAACTGGATTAGTTTACTTTCTGAGATCAAACTGAGTAGATTGCATTGCTCTGCTGAAAGTTGTCGTGCACATTCTATAGAGTGAACCGAGTGTTACATATATTTCTTTCTCCACATATCGTGAGCATCATTTCTATACTTAGAATCATTGGTGAATTTCCCTTTGGCGAATCTTATATTGGCATTTACCCCATGCTATAAAAGAACCATGCTCCAACACCCCAAAATCAAAAAGAAAAAAATATACATGTATATCTCTCTATCTTTTGATTTGGGATCACAGTTGTATATCTTGATTTGAAAAAGAAAAAAAAGAGAAAAAAAGAAAAGAAAAGAGAAAAGAAGTTTATACATGATCCCACTTCATATTCTTTCTCTCTTTCTTCCCCCTTTTATTTTTATTTCTTGGAGCTTCAAAAATGGGGAATAGTTTTATTGATTTATCTTGTGCCACCACGCTTATAGATAAGCTTGGGGAAGAGGATCCAATGATGTGAGAGAGTGTGTCTACTTGACTGTGCATGACAACCTAGGCTAGGTAATTTTCTATACTCGGTGAGATTACTAAAAGTTTTACGAAGTTCAGGGATTGAAACTTAGCATGCATCTCATGAAAACCACTACTTTCTATTCTTATTGCTTCATATTGTGTGATACCTCTTATACTCCAAATAGAAAGCGATCAATTGAAAAGTGTGTGGTCTATGATTATGTATATTGCTTTAGATGCTTCAGACGATGCTAATTCTAGAATGATTCCATATTTCATATTATTTTCTTGGGTTTCTATATTGAATGCATCCCTATATGATCATGATATCGAGATGAAAATCTTTGGCATGTTTTATTCGTCGTATGCTATTTGAGTAAGCGAGTCCACGTCCTGAGAAAATGATCTAGCACCTCCCTCTTTGTTTTCTTTTCTATCTTCTTTTTCCTTTTCCTTATTTTTACGCACTGGGTTCGTCTTTTACTCATCTTCCTCGAGGACGAGTAAGAGGTAAGCTTGGGGGATTTTGATCGCTCCTTATTTTACACCTTTTTTCTGCATGTTTTCAAGCCGTTTTGATCGCCCATATTGCGTTTTCCACGATTATTCAACGATATCGCGTTGTTTTTTCACTATTTCTTGTTTTTGACGTATTTCAGGAGATATGGAGCGATTTGGAACGAAAACGAGATCAAAGGATTTTCACGCACGTCGGAGTGTCGCCCACGGCTTATTTGAGGAGTTATCAGCACTTGAGGATGAGAGGAAGAGGAAGGAATTCCATAGGATCAACGAGGAGGCGAGGAGGAGAAGAAAAGAGCTCAGATACAGCCCACTCGGCCGAGTAGACTGATCACTCGGCCGAGTCAGAAGCTGTACTCGGCCGAGTGAAACAGATACACACAACAAATTTTCAGCGTTCACTGGCCCGAGTAAGGAAGTCCACTCGGCCGAGTGAGAAAGCTCACTCGCCCGAGTGCTACAGTGAATTTGTCCAGAGAAGAGGCCAAGTTACTGGAAAATCTGAGGAAGCCCACTCGGCCGATCACGATTGCTCACTCGGCCGAGTGAAGAAGCCCACTCAGCCGAGTCAGTCGGAGTGACAGGCCCCCAAAACTTCGACACTTACTGTCTTTTTCTTGGGTCTGTCACTCGGCCGAGTGACATGTTCACTCGGCCGAGTGACCCTTTCCGACTGCTACACAGATTGCGAATTCTGGGTTGTGCATGGGCAGTTTTGTCACGATTTTTTGGACGATTTTGGCTTGTATTTAAACCTAGTTTTATCCCTAGTTTTAGGAGAGACTTCTATTATTTTTGGACGGCTATTCTTTTGTAAAATCTCAGCTGGAGATCATAGGCGACAATTTTTGGTTTGTTCTTTCTTGCTAAAAATCTTATTGTTATGAATTGTCTCTTCTTTGCAATGAATTGTGCTATGATTCCATGTATTATTTCTGAGATTTTCATGATGATTAGTGAGTAGTTTCGTCGTTCTAGAGCATGGGGATGAACCCTATGGACCCGATCTTTGAATTGTGATGAATGTATAGAATTGTTACTAGGATTGATAATGGTTAGGTTGTGATTGATTTACTACGAGTAGCTAGGAATTTCTATCGATTGGGATTTGCAACAGATTGGATCCCAATTGATAGGAAGGCCTAGATATTCGATTTAGGTTTATAATCGAGATCCGCTAGACTTGGTTTGCAAGAGATTGGACCAAAGCTAGGATTTTTATTATAAATCTATATTAATATTCGTTTGCAAGAGATTGGACGAATACGGACTATTATAACCTAGATCGTAGCTCGAGTTTGCATGAGAGTGGGCTCGAGTTACGATTGGACGATGATGTCGATCTTCACGCTAGTCGCTTAGGTTAGGGTTTGCACGAGAGTGGGCCCCAATCTAGGTTGCTATAGACCGGCAATAACGCTAGAGCGTGAGCTTGATTATACATTAAGTTGCAACTAGTTCACCTACATTCAATCTTGCAACATTGAAATTCATGATTCACAAGGATAAGAGACGGTCCGTAGTGGGGATTTCCTATCCCTTGACGCTTTTATTACATTGATATTTACTTGCTATTGAACGATTGTGACATTACCATCAAAACTATTTTTATTCCCTTGATAGCTAGGAAATCAAAGTAGGATACTGTCAATTGTCCTCCCTGTGTTCGATACCCGCTTGCCACTACGCCGTGCGCTTGCGGTAAAACTACAGTCGTTTTCCGGGTGTATATCTTGACACGATTAGCTGTCAACCTCCCTGAAGCATTAGAAGGAGGATTACGTATTTGTGACTCTCCCCGAGGAAGCAGACTTTCTGGTTCACTAGGGTAGCCCGCCCACGCTGACCCTCACGTTAGGGAGCCTCACCGACGCGGATCTCGAGGCGATTGATAAGTTGTCTGTTGTCCCTCCGGCTTAGCAGGACATCAAGGTCCTCTTCCAGGATCATGTTCCGAGGAAGACCGCATGGTCCATTGGTAAGTGACGCACCCCGAACTTACACCTAAATTCCACTTAGCGGTGTCACAATCGCTAGGCGTAGTATGGTTTCAAGGTGTCAGCTCTGGGCTCAATCAGCAAGCGGATGATGTCAAATTATAGTATAAAAGATAGTCGAATCTCACAGGGACGGTGACAGTTTATTGGGGTCTCAGATTATTTTTAGATCTCAGAGTGAGATAGCAGTCGATTAGGAAAGATTGGTTATGATGGTGTTGGTTCGATAATAAAGGAAGCTAGGGCTTTAGGGATCACTGCTAAGACCGTCGGAGGTTGATGTTAGAATGGGATCTGCACGTTGCATGGGGTTTAAAGGTTTGATCTCTCAGCTCGTACCACTCTCGTGGGGTAGAGCTTCGAGGTATTTCGGTGGCTCTCATTGACGCAATTGCGGTAGCCGTCAATGTAGCGATATAGTTCATCGGTGGATCTCCTCAAGGCACGAGCCGGGCAAGGTCACGAGCCTTGGTTGGATCCACTAATTCTCTAGTTAAATCCCAAAGATACTCCTTAAGCTCATCAATTCCACCGACCATGGACATGATCTCAGTACGAGTTCTCCTAGGGATCCGTATAGATCGACCGAAACACTCCCCTTTATTCCCAAAACAACCTAGAGATCCGGGTCTACATCTCTTTCCTAGAGTCTTAGGGCTAACCCATCAACCCTAGGGAGACTACTCACACATAATGATTACGACGAATAAAAATACGATTTTTATCAAAGAAAACATTGTAGCAAATGAATCGAGCAAGAAATAAGTATTTTACGTACCGAGGACGAGAAAGAACAATAGCCAATAGAGATCCAGAGAGATCCCCAGATTCCAAGATGCAAGAATAACAAAATATAATCTTTCTCCCCAAAAATAATTCGATTATCAAAAACCTAGATCTAGATCTCTCTTCCTTTTCTTTTTTATCTCTAAAACTTAATGTAAAACATAATAAAAATTCACCCTCTGATCTCGTCTCCCGAGTCGACTCCTTTAGCCTCAGTCTGGGCCCCACCAAATCAGCTGTGAAAAATTTGAGTTTGCGCCCACTTGTCGTCGACCGAGTCAGTGACTCGGTCGAGTAGCGCCTGGTCGATCGAGCAGGCGCATTGACCGCTCCTGGCTTGGGCGAAGGGATCGGGGCTGCTCGGTTGAGCAGCCTGCTTGCTCGGTCGAGTCTGTCAGTGGATCGGCCTCCTTCAAAAAGCGTCGCTCTGCCTACTCGGCCCGAGTAGGCCTTGCTCAACCGAGCAGGTTGCTGGCTCGGTCGAGTAGGTCCTGATCGGTCGAGCAGGATGTTTGGTGAGATGGAGCTCGAAAGTATTTCGACTCGGGCCAAGTTGTCAAGCTACTCGGTCGAGTCAGATGCGCATTCTGTGACTTTGTGTGTCAGCTCGACCGAGCATCTTGTGCTGCTCGGTCGAGTCACCTGGGAAGAATTCAGACCAACTCTTTCCTCTTACTAAATTTTCCTCCACTCCTCCCATAAGCTTCCGAACCTCAGCGAACTCCTGTAGAGCCTCACCAATGGACTCACGGGCATGCTGGATGTGTCCATATCCAAAAGTGGCTCCGAATTGATCCAAAATCCCTGAAAATCCACAAAACTCTACGAAACTCGAAAATGGCGTTAGAATTACAGTATCGTAGGAAAATGCAGGATTTCTATGCGGATATGACGTGAAATGCAATGGAATGATGCTGTGAAAAGATAAAAAATATGGACACATCAAAATCCCCCAAGCTTACCTCTTACTCGTCCTCGAGGAAGACGAATACGAGGTATGCCGGCAGATAAAAATAAAAGAAAATAAAAATGGATAAGAGATGGAAGGGGGTGCTAGAATATTCAATCAGATCTCAAGCCTCAGCAGTATATCAAAATGCTTCGAATAATAAAAACACATGCTAATAGTATTCTCTAGTCTTGCTAATCATATGGCTAGCATGCAATAAAGGCAAAAGTAGGGATCTTCTAAAATGATGCCATCAACTCATATCAATTTTATGCAATCTATAGAGTCTAGTATAAAAGAGTTAGCAATGCACTTTTTCAATCAATAGATACAAGTGGAGCACAGAGAGATCACACCAACATGCAATAGAGAATGGAAAAAGATCATGTCATTCAAATATTCACTTCAACCCATGAAAAATATTCAAAACTCAAGTGTTTTGTAAAGTTCAAGTATTATCGAATCTCTCCATTGTACACCATCTCCACTCTAATGTTATACTCACTCATATGATCAATTGGTTCACCCCCCAAGCTTAACTTGAGGCATCGTATCTAGGAATGAGATATTAAAAATTTTGTCTTTTCCCAAGTATTTGTAGTAGCTTCTAATAAAATGATAGGAAATAGTTTTCTTTCCTTCTTTTCTATTTTATTTTCTCCTTTTTTCTTTCTTTTCCTTTTTTGGAAGCTATCTTTTTCTTTTGGGATTTTTGGGAAGTAGATATGGTAGAAGTAGCTGTAGGGGGTGAAACCAAATGATATGTAGAGAATCATAAAGATATGTGGAGAAGGAAAATAATATATCACTCGGTTTAATCATCAGAGGTGCACAACAATTCAATGGGATAATACTCTAACTAAACTCATAGCTAGCATGGATATTTTCATTCTTCTCATTGAAGATTGAAAGCATGCGGTATAAAGCACAATAATATCAGGCATGCAAACAGAAGTGGATAAGATAAAAAACATGTGCTCCAAATGTACTAATGATCAGTGAACCTAGATGCATTACCCAACAAAGAACATACTAGATACTATTTCATACATTCAATTTCAATTCATATTAGGCATTAAATTAGAAAGATCAGCAAGAGAATATGCCAGCATATGAATAATAAAACTGAGACTATTCTAAATAGTATGTTAACAGATATAAGCATCGTGATTAGCTACAGAAGGCTATGAGAGATATCATCATGCAGAACAAATCTAGCTAAAAGGGAGAAAAGTGGAGAAAGCAAGAAAAATAAAAACAGGCATGCGAGCACGTCAAAAAGTGAAAAACGTGATGCTGAATGAGAAAAAAGATAAAAAGCTGGAAAATGGGTGGGAAAGTAAAGTAAAAAAGGGTGAAAATGAATGAAAATATAAAAGTAAATAAAAACTAAAGCGATGGCGTTCATCCTCCAAGCTAAACGCAGCAGTGTCCTCACTGCTGAGAAATCACAGGTATGCAGGGAGTGATGCTAGGGTGGGTGGGTGGCTGTGGAGATAGAAAAGGAATAGAAAATAAAAATGTGCAGAAGAAATAAAACGTGATATGATGCATATGCATGAAATGATGCATGTCGGGTCCTCCCCGAAGCCGTGAAAGAATAGGGCCCCGAAAAGAAAGATGGGTATAATAAGAGGGGAGGGAAGGACACCAAGTGGTGAAGGGTCAGCATCAAGCAGGGGCACCACCCTCTGGAGGTGGTGATGGGTCCCCCTGATGTGGAGTAGAGATGGTGGAAGCTGGCTGTGGCTTAACGACTGGGTCGGCCGGTAGATCAGAAGCTGCGAATGAAGATGACGAGTCTGCAGGGTCGGACCGCCAGTGGCTAATCAGGTTTCAGATAACAGGGAGGTCATGCTCAACGGATTACTGAGTGGTGCCGCCTCCATGACTTAGGAGCAGGAGCAAGGCGACAAACTGGTCGCCCTGGTCAGTGTCCCGGAAGCTAACGTCATACGCAGAGTCATGGTGTTGGTTGCCAAGGGTGCAGGGGTGGAAGATTCTCCAATAATATGGCTTGGTGTGGGTGAGCATGTACGACGAGTGCGTCGAGTAGGCCTAGGGTTGGGTGCGCCGGTGTCAGCGTTTATGGGTCTAGATCGGCGTGGTGGCATCTTGCAAGCAGTATAAAAACGTGGGATGGTATGTAAAGTATATATGGGGGAAGAGTGTACTGACATGAATGATGCGGAGAGATTGATGTGATCGGGCACGTGACTGCTGCTGATCAGGAGTATCCCCTAAGCTTCTCATGGACTTGTCCTCCTATGTAAACAAAACGTACTTGAAATAGAAGAAAATAATGTCAGTGAAGGAGAATAAATGTGTGGGGTGAGATGTTTATCAGAGCTCGACCGAGCGAAATCGATGTTCGGTAGAGTAGGTATGGATTTTTATAGGTAGGGATGGTAAGCGGCTTACTCGACTGCGTAAAATTGTGCTCGGTCGATTGAAACATGGTTGGCCTGGGGGTTTGGGGGGATGGAGCGACGATTGGGGGGAAATTTGAAAAGGGCGGAGGGGGTGGAAATTGAGGATGGAGAGAGAGGGGGGAGGGACAGAGAAAAATTTAATGAAAGAGGGAAGGAGAGGGATAGAGGAGGAGAGATTGACCGGTAGGTGGAGAGGTCCAGGTGACGTTGGCGACAGCGGTGGTGGGAGGTGGGGTGGCGGCCGTTCGGATTGAGTACGAGGAGGTAGGAGAACCCTGGAGATGATTAGGGGATGAGTACTTAGGGTAGGAGTTTTAGGATGGGTTAGGGTAGATAAATGGCACGAACCCGGCTTATAATGGGTCACAAAATCAAGCAGCCTGTGATTCGGGCCGAGTAACATAATTGCTCGGTCAAGCCAATTACTTAAATAACCCAATATTCAAGTTTAATACTCACTCAGCTGCTCGGACGAGCAAGGTCTACTCGGGCCGAGCAGGCATTGCCGTTGTTTCATATGATCCCTTAGCTCGGTCGAGCAAATGGATACTCGGTCGAGTACGTGACTACTCGACCGAGTAAGTGCTGCTCGGGCTGTGTAGGCAGAACACCATTCTTCCAATATTTCCATGTACCATCCTCGGCTCGATTGAGCAGACGGCAGCTCGGTCGAGTAGGTGTCTACTCGAACCGAGTAGAGGCTACTCGGGCCGTGTAGACAGAGTGACGTTTTCCTTTGTATTTCATGTCCCCTGCGCTACTCGACCGAGTAAATGGCTGCTCGGTCGAGTCACCTATGTTACATGTGTGACTCTTCTCCTTTAGCTTGCTCTTCCATCAGCTGCTCTCCTTCCAGCTTCCTTCCATTCAAAACATCGATTTGCGTGCTCCCCTTAGCGTTCAGCCTATAGAAAGGAAGAGCCTATAAGATTTTCATGGCTTTGCATGTTTAAGGAATAGAGAGCGTTTTTATTAAGTTTTCTGGGATAAATAGTACTAAAGAAGAATTGAAAAAGAAGAAAAATCTAGGATATAGAAAGTCGGGTTGCCTCCCAATAAGCGCTCATTTTGAGTCATGAGCTCGACTTTCTTCATGCCTTCAGCAAATAGTGGGGCATTCCTCGAGGAAGCATGTCTCCTCCTGCCCAATTGGCTCTCCTGCTCTGTACGGGTTTATCCTCTGGTGAATGTACCGTTCTTTCACTTTGAATGTACTGTTCTTTCCTTCGAGTTCTACGGCACCCTCGGAGGTAGACTCGCTATCTTTAGGGGCCAGACCATCTTGATTTTAATTTCCCGGGGAAGATGCGTAATCTCGAATTGTAGAGGAATACCTCGTCACCGACACCATAGCTAACCACCGTGATGTTCTTGTCATGGTAAGCTTTGGTTATTTCTTTATATATCTTTGCATTCTCATAAGCGTGTCGCCGGATATCGTCAAGCACGTTGTTGTGCAAGGCTCGTCTCATGGCAGCACTCTTGTAGCCAAAGTTCATTTTCTTTACTGCCCAGTATGCTCTGTGTTCCAATTCTACCGGAAGGTGGCAAGCTTTTCCATATACTAGTCTGTATGGGGGTGTTTCGATGGGAGTGTTGAATGCGATGCGATATGCCCAAAGAGCGTCGCTCAGCTTGTGCGACCAATCTTTCCTCGAGGCGCTCACTGTCTTCTCCAGGATGCCCTTGATTTCCCTGTTGGAAACTTCCACTTGGCCACTTGTTTGAGGGCGATAAGCAAGGGCGACTTTGTGATAAACTCCATATTTCTTGAGCATCGTCTCGAACTTCTTCTCGATGAAACGGCTCCCTCCATCGCTTATGATTGTCCTGGGGACCCCAAAACGAGGAAAGATTGTATTCTTGAATAATTTGGCTACTACCCTTGCGTCGTTCGTCGGAGTGGCTATGGCCTCCACCCACTTTGAGACGTAGTCGACGACAAACAAGATGTACATATGGCCGTTACTTGATGGAAAGGGTCCCATAAAGTCGACGCCCCAACGGTCAAATAGTTCTATCTCCAAGATGCACTGCATGTGTGTTTCATTCATTTTCGTGTTGTTTCCCGTCCTTTGACACCAATCACATTTTCTGATGTATTCGTTTGCATCTCTAAATATGGTGGGCCAATATAAACCACTTTGGAGGATTTTTGATGTGGTTTTGGTGACTGCTGCGTGTCCTCCGCATGGTTAATCGTGGCAGTGTGATATGATGGAAATCGCTTCTTCTTTTGGGATACATCGTCTGATGATACCATCGGCACATGTTCTGAATAGGTATGGGTCATCCCAAAAGTAACTCATGGCGTCATGTAAGAACTTCCTCCTTGAGTAGGTCGCCAACCCTTGCGGGATTATTGGCTCATCTCAAAAGATGCGAGCGCTACTCTCAAGTGCAGGAGATCGAACAAGTAATAATCCTAGTGAGTCTAGGTATCGTATCCACGGGACAACTGACCTACAAAACCACAAACTTCAGTTTGTAAAGAGTAATAATACGATGATAACCAACCACATATCAGGTATAATCAAGAGTATCAAGAGTTTAGAATAACAAAAGAAAATCCTACGATAACTACGGGGAAGGCAATTTTGGGGTATCAATATGAAGAGTATATAATCGCTACGGTTGTGATTTCATTAGGAGTTTATAATCGCTGAAATATCATGTCTTTTAATATCACACAACGCTTCACCCGGTTAAGGCGTAAAGTCGTCGGAAGATGGATCGATAAAAATGAGTTAAAATAGCCGTATACGCATCACTAGCAACGTTGATTTCATTAAACGATGAGCAAAATTATATGTCCAGATTAGAGGACATGAATTAGCTAGCCTTATCAGGGTCTAGCCTTAAGGGACATCAATAATATCGATGATGAAAAATACCCAACAAATACGATGTAGAAATCAACGTTACGAGCAATTTTGACATGATAATAAGGCTAAAGACATGAAATTCATCGATTACATACTCCTAATTACATCACAACCTAGCACAAGAAGTTTAGCTATTCATGGTGCAAGAAAAATCAGATTTCATAGATGAATACATCGTTCTAGTAGTGAAATACAATGAACAAGCACCAAATATGGGGGTAAAGTTTAGAATTTTATCATCAAATCTCTACAATTGAAACCCAAACTCCTTCAGATAATAGAACTAGCCTCTGTCCCCAGGGCCTCCAAATTTCATGACGAAATACGGCTCCTAGAGCCCCCACTACGCCCGAATATGCAACAAAAACCCTAGAATACGCTTAAATAATAGCATTGCGGGTTTAAGTCGCTTATCGGGTCCCAAAACCACACCCAAATCGCTTAAAACCCGCACCTGCAAGCTGCTTCAAATACTGGCCGCTAGATCCTAGCAGGATTGTCTCTGGGCACGCCACGTGGGCTTTGAGATTTGCGCGTGCCCGCTTGATTTTGCATCCGAACCCAGTTCCGATTGATTCACGTCGTTCGATCGAAGCCGGGGCCGTCCGATGGATGTCGTGTGTCCCCGAGGATCGCCCGCTCTTCTTTGCGTCTGCGTTGTGTTGGATCGTTGGATCACGATCCGACGGTCGATATAAGGCCACATCACTCGCTTCGAAAAGTTACGTTCGAATTCGATTCGGAATCGACGCAACCGTTGGATCTTAATCCAACCGTCATAATCGCTCCTCTGAGTCCGCTGCTGATGCCGTTGGATCGAGATCCTACGGCTGAGGAATTTCCATGCGACGATTATCGTCAGCCATTTGATTGGGCGGGGGAGCGACGAGATCGTGCCACGTGTCAGCGTCTGATTGGCTGGCGACCGTATTTCTCGTATTTTGAGTGTATTTCTTCATTAAATTGGTATTCTGCATTCAAAAATTCATAGTAATTAGCACAGATCTCAGAAAAATACAAATAAATAGTCGTTGGAATTGTGAGATCAAGACCGAGCCATGAAAAATATAAATAGTATAGAAATACTCAGTTTATTACTATTTTGTGCTCAAATCAAGTGATTTCTCTAATAAATGACGATATACAAAATTCGATTGTATTAGAGACCAATTAAGCATCATATAAGCACAAAATAAGGCTAAATGTGGCATTAAATATGCAATATTCACTCCGAATCACACCCCCAACTAGTGATTTGCTAGTCCCTAGCAAAAAGAGCGATTAAGTCGAATGATTAATAAAATTATAAATCCTAGCAATCGCTTATGGCATGGCCCAAAAATACGATTTCCAACATGATTTAGACCATCAATATACACAATCCATGAACAAAATCAATCACATGATATTTTCTCTAATTTAATTTGAATAAAGAACATGCAAGCATCGTTTTGCGCAAGCGAAAGTATAACACGTCGTTATGTTCTAGTTTTCTCATTTCCAAGGAATTGGCATCTCAAAAAGATCATTCAAATCATGGGTATTGAAGTTGCTTAGTTTATTCACCTTTTCTTTCACTTTTTCTTTTCTTTTATTAGTTCCGCGTAACGTGCATAAAGCAACATTTGCGGAAAAATGTATAACTTGGATCGCTCCATCAAATGAGTGAGTTTTCGGTCAATGGCTCCCAAATCTAGGGTGGCAATTCGGGCTAGCCCGGTCCGGTTTTCTTAAAGGACTGGGCCGACCCGGCCCGATAAGACTTCGGGCCATTCCAGAGCAGACCGGGCACGGTCCGATAAAAATTCGGGCCGCCCGGCCCGGTCTGATATGCTTGAATGAATTATGTAATGTGACAATATTTTATCATTTTTTAAACACAAACTTGTCACATATGCTTAAAGATGCATCGAAATGTAGCGCAAAAGAAGAGGATTAAGTGGGTTGCATAAGGTGATGTGTCCTACATTGTTTTCATTTATTTGGTCAGATGAAGTAACATGTTTGGTGGTTCTTTGTCTCTTCTCGGAAACTGAGATCGACCCCTAAGATCCGAAGACATCAAAGTTGGCGCTGGCGAAAAGTTGTTAAAATTTATGATATTTGGACCTTGATCTGATAAGATTCATGACATTGGACTCAACACCATAAATGAATGCACATTACTGAAATCCGCTCTATATCAATGTGTGGTCAAATTGAAGTGGGGCGATCAAATGCTTTTCGTGCCGTGCCGTGCCACCCATGGGCTGAAAAGCTTGGCCCGGGTCCGGCCCGAAAATGAACCGGGCCGGGCCGGCCCGGTCCGATAAGGATTTTGGGCCAAAATTATTGGCCCAGGCACGGTCTTATCGTGTCGGGCCGAAAATTGCCATCCCTACCCAAATCAGACGATAATAGGGCATGAGGCCAAAAGGACCCCTCGGACTGTACTCCTCGAGCCAACCAAATTATTTATTTAGTGACACTTATTCATCATCATTTTTTTGCTGTTTCTTCATTGCTTTCTCTTTTTTTGTTATTTTTTCCTTTGTAAGCAACTCAACACCTATAAATATGAACATAAACATTAGTAACAATGGCCAAATTCCTCTTCAACTTGAAGACTATTCTAATAAATCGTGTATACTTAAGCTTTTTCCTCTCCGTAGCATGCAAGAAATAAATTCAAACTATTTTGAGATATTAATCATGTCAATTGAAAGTTTTCATGAATAGCATATTAACGGTAATTCCATGAAGGAAAAATAATTAACTCAAGCCATAAACGATTTTTAGAACTCAAATAATGCATAATCATCCGCTAGTGTGGAATGTGAAGGAGTTTTAAAATGATGAGAATGGTGATTTATTCTTTTCTTTCGCCTTGTTTTAAAAAAAATTCCTAAGGTCTCATACACACCCCCAACTAAAGATGGACATTGTCCTCAAAGTCGAAAAGGGTGTGTGGGTGGCTATGGAGATAGAAAAGGAATAGAAAATAAAACTGGGCAGAAGAAATAAAACGTGATATGATTCATATTTGTAACGACCCGCTCTCGGGGGCCCGTTACTTATTTGGTTTGTTCGCAGGTTCCGCAGTTTACCAGTGAAATCATCATAGCCACAACTCAGAGATGTATCACAATACTCAAACCAGCGTACAGACGTTATTATAGTCCAAATTAAAGTACAACAACAACCAGCACTCTCTCTCACAAATACATAAAGTAAGTACTGAAAGGAAATGCAGAAAAGGAAATACACAGTACAACACACACACCAACAGAAAAGTAGCTAAAACTCTGCAGCCTCTGGGTCAATGTAGGCTCCTCGAATTCTGGGGCAAGCTCCTCGACCTGGGAGATATCTGACGAGTCCACCACAAAGAGAAGGGTCGACAGGATCAGACGTAACTCAAAGTATCTCTATACAAGGATATTAAAACAAATGTACAAGCAATACAATTTAAAAGAAAAGAGGTAAAGTGCGAACAATAATGGTAAAGGAAAAAGAGCAGAAAAGTAACTTTGCAGTTTTACATCTATCATCAATTTCTGGCAGTTAAAAGTACAATATTAAAAGTAACTATGTTACGAGAGTCTAATTGTGCCTTACCTAAACCGTGACTTATAATGCGGGGTGCAATGAGCAATCAAGAGTCCACATCTTACCACGGGTGCTACCCGGGCGAACTATGCTATGAATACTATGCAATAATCTGTGATCTGTGATCTGTGATGGTTGTCACCGGCTACTATGATGGGTTGCTAGAACCCGCACGGTGACAACAAAGTCTGGACTAGTCGCTCCCGCACCCTCACTATTATAAGTTACCCCAAAATCTAGTGTCGGTGCAATTTACTAGAATGTCACATTTTCAGTTACAACTTTCTGTCAATCATGTCTCGTAGACCAATTCGACTTCTTTTACGATACTGTGCAATTTACAATACGATACCGTGCAATTTGCAAGTTTAGCTAACAGTTCAAAAATGGAAACACTGTGATAATGAAATAAAAACTAGGTTGTCGTGCATTTGTTATTGTTTAAAAATCCATGTCAAGGGTACGATGAGTTACCAAATCGCCTTGTCGTGAAAGGCACGTTTTGAAAGGTGGTCGGTGTACCTGGTTCAAAAATTGGGTTAGCTACACAATTTATAAAAAGTATACTATCTAACTTACTGTTATAGGTTTATAAAATAATAATACTTAAAGAATAACTCATTTAATAACTTAATTTAAAAAAACTTTACATATTAACTTAAACTTAAAATAACTAATAACTTAAACTTAAATTAATAACTTAAACTTAGATTAAAAGTTAACTTTATAAACTTAACTTACTATTTAATTATTATAGGCTTATAAACTTATATTATAAGATAACTCTTATTACATACTTATATTAAAAACTAACTTATTTTATAAAAACTCATATTAAAACTTAAATAATAATTTAATTTAATAATAATAACCTTAAACTTAATTAATCTCAAAAAAACGTAAAACTTATTAAAATATAACTTAACTTTATTATAATGATAATATTATAAATAATAAAACTTATAATACTTAACCCCCCTTCTCTTCTTTCTCTCCCTCTGCTTCTTTCTGTTCTTCGTTTCTTTCTCTCTTTTTTCGTTTTTGCTTGCGCAGAGGCGATCAAGGCAAAGGGGCAGCGGCGATTGGGGCTGAGCAGCTTCCAAGCGGCGAGGATCTGTCTCTCGAAGGCGGCTCAGGCGAGATCAGGACGGCTGCTGATTGGTGCAGCGGACGGCGGGATCTAAGGCAGGCGCTTCTCGACGATCGCGGCAGAGACAGGTCCTAGGCGGCGGTGGCAGGTCAGCGCGGTGGATCGGTGGGGCGGTGCCTGGCGACAGAGGGCGGCGCTGATCGGGTTCGGCGGGGAGCGACCTGGCGACGGGGGGCGGTGCCTGGTAACGGGGAAGGCGCCGATCGGGATCGACGGCGGCGTGGAGAGGGCGGCGACGTCGCTTGGGGAGGCTGTGTTGCTTCGGTGGGAATGCCAGCGAGTCGACGGGAAGTTGAGGGCTTCGTGGGTCTTCACGGTGGTCCTCTTCGCCGTGGAGAATGGAGAAGAGAGAGGAAGAGAGTGGGTTCAGAGAGAGTCCGAGAGATGGGGGGAGGGTGCCTTGGGTTCGGGTTGCTACGAACGAAGGGAGGGGGAGAGTTGGTGCCTTGTTTAATATTTGAAGAAGAAGGGTAGAGGTGATGTGAATGAAGAAGAAGAGCCTGGGGTTGAAGAGAGGGAGGGAGAGGCTCCTCTATGTGTGGGTTGAAGAAAGCCTGTAGGCTTATTATAGGGTTAGGAAGCAGTAAATAATAATAATAGTAGTGTTATGAATAGGACCCATTGGGCCTATTGGGTATCCACCCATATGAGTACCCATTATGAATACTATATAAAGGAGGCTAGGGGTTTCCTAGCCTCAACCCTTCTCCAAATCTGTTTCTCGTTCACAACACGTTATCAGCACGATCAGGCTCGTTGGAGGAGACGGCGGCTCGCGGGGAAGGAGATCCATCAATCGCTCAGATTCAAGAAGATCATAATCTTCTCAACGGGGAGCGAAAAGGGCATCCTTCACCAACCGTCGACTAGATTTCCTTGTCGAATCTAGAGATAAAATCCAAAACTTTTTAGATCTAAACTTGCTTTTCACGTTAGATCTTCATGTTTTAGGATCAAAAAGTTTAAAAACACGGTAAAAATCACATTTTTTAGATCCGCATGCCTAAAAAATAAAAATCTGTTTTTAGCGATCTAAATCCTTGAAAAATCCGGTTTTTACCCCCCTTTGATCCAAAATTTCCGCACGCCGTAAGGCGAAACGACGGCGCCTCACAAGCGCCGCCGACGGCAAATAAACGCCGCGGCCTCAGGCCGTAGACTGCAGCCGCGGCCAACAGCCACGGCCTGAAGCCGCGGCCCCGTGCCGCGGCCTCAGGCCGCGGCCGGCAGCCACGGCCCCAGGCCGCGGCTGCTGCGGCCTGCAGCCGTGGCCCCGTGCCGCGGCCTGTAGGCCACGGCCTGCCGCTGCGACAGCCACGGCCCGCAGCCGCGGCCCGCCCCCGCCACGGCGGCCGCGCTCTGCGCGGCCAGCCGTCGCGGCGACACGCCGCGGGCTCCCCTAGGGGTTTTCGAAACCCTAACCTAAACGGGCCAATTTTTCGGGGGAGGCCCAATTAACCCTAATGGGTTGTTTTCATGGCCCAAAAGGCCAGAAAATTAGCCCATTTACATAAATAATTTTTCTTCTTTTATATTTGGCCCTAAAAAGCCCAAAATAATTAAAAGAAACTTTAAAGGGTTTTAAAGCTGTAAACAAAACATTAAAATATGGATCAAAGGTAAAAGTTTTTTCAAAATAAATTTTTAGCACGTCACACTCAATTTAGATTATTTAATTTAATCTTTACATACCTGTGATATGATTATCTGCGTGGTTGTATGTTTTCAATATATTATCTACGTGGATGTGCAAATTAGGCTATGTTTTTAGGGATCAGCCAGGTTTCCGACACTTTTTAATTTCCTGCAATTTTTCTCTTTTTGAGTGAAATTTGTAAGTGAGGATATAAATGTAAAAGGAAGACCGGCGGACACCAAAAAGGAGCTGAAGGCGTATGCACAAAGATGAAAGGGGCTTCTCTCTGAAGTTCCCGAGTTGTACTTATTCTTTCATGCAACTTTTTGATGTAATTTTCGGACTGTCTTTTTCTTTTCGGTGTCGGCTGGCTGATCCCCATAGTCCTAAGTTATTTTTTCATTGCTTATGCATTAAATGCGTGGATGTTAACTATTTTCGTGCTATGTTAATGTTACAATGAAACTGTTAAAAAGCATGCTAAAATCACTTTGATATAGTTCAACGCCTATTGCTAGACTATATACATGCGATAAGATTTTTTAAATGCCTGCAGCATATAAATATCATGTGTACATCATACTTGTTTCAATTCCATTGAACATAATCTTTAGTTTAAAAAGCTTTACATTATATGTATGATGGGCTCATGATATGACGATATTTATGACAATAAGACAATCATGATTTCAAAAAGTTTAATATCATATCCACTTTGACAAAGTGAACCTGAAGTTCAAAATCAAATCAAAAGTCAACACCCACTCTCCCTAATAAAATAAATATCAACAAATACGATGGTTTATGCGAAAATTATAATTGCTATCTTTATAAAAGATGCACACTTTGCGATAAACAGATATATAAGATCTATGATCTATATAATCCAATATGGACACCAGAAGTTTTCCATAATACCGCTAAAATCTTTAAAAGAGTACTCTCCTTTATTTTTACAAGGAAAGATTTTTTTTCTAGCCTTGAATATAAGCATACGCCTGAAGTCGTGGCTTAATAAATAAGTGAGAAATATATTACGCACCCACGTATTTGTTCCCCTCTGAGCATGATAAACTATCCACATAAAATTTGAACGACTCAAGAAAATGGCCTGAAGCTATACTCGAGCATTCAAATAGACTTTTAAAAAGTGTCTAATTAATTTAGAAAAGTGGAAGTATAAATAATTTACTCAAACCCCTGCTTATGTCTCCTTAGCAAGACTAATTTTCATTGTCCTTTATAAATAAGGAATATTGAAATCAGGGGAAGTTCAGGATCAAACATGACCTGAAATAAAAATAAGGAAAACTCAAAACAGGGGAAGTCTTGGATTAAATGGGAAAGGGAAAGATACGATATACCTCGACATGGAGTAAGCAATGGCAAGCCAAAATCAGACCGGAAGTTCTGATAATAGCCATAATGTTTTTGCAAACATGAATGTGCATTAACTTATGTCATATAAAAATACATACATATCTAGTCAAAACGACAAAAGTCCAATTGACCTTATGTATATTTAGCTACTCCCCAAGGACAAATAAACTTTGAAATCAAATATAATCTGTTGTCATAACACAAGTCTTAAATGAGCATAATTATTATTGTATGTTTTCAAGCGCACACATCACACTATGTCACTTGTTGACTTAACAAAATCATCAGTATTATTCTCTTGTAGTTTTAATACATTTTATTTTACTACGAATGATTTGCTATCTTGAATACCCCTTAAAAAATAAAATGAGGATGCCATATACTCTCTGAAACTTATACAGTTTCAAAAGGATATTCGTCAAAACGAAATCCCTAATGACTCAAGAAATAAATGAAGTCTGAAGCTTTGTCCCAAAATGATCCGCATAATAGTCAAAGTGAAGATGTAATCCTTCACAGTTTGAATACAGTTCAACTATTACCGGACAAAATTAACTTGAGAATTTTAATGGACTTTTCAAAAGTCCCATATAAATTCAAAAAGAGAAATTATTTTGGAACACCAGAAGTTTCCAGAATCGACCAATTTTGGATCGATATCACCCTGGATTAATGATGCAAGACATCATCAACCAGACGAACCCGAAGATTATTCAAAAAGGGTGAAACTTTCATTGTCCTATTCAAAAAGGAAAATGATAATGAGATCATCTCCATTCACATGGACATTGACTCTCCCCACTTTCTCAAAGGAATTTAAGATGATATACTATCATCATTAAAGATAATGAAGACCTTTAGGTCTCTTGAGAGTATTTAAGGGATATAAATAGGCTTCGTCCACTCCCTTAATAGGACTGATGATGTACCCTTGGTGTACTCATCAATATATCCTCTAAATAAATGGTCATTATCCAACCACATTCTTTTATAAAATGGTGGTAACTTTGGATAACACTGGGAAATTTAAATGTTTTACAACTGGAAAAATAACGAACACCCTAAAGCTTGTGTTCACACCCAAATATGGGTAATATAAATCATTAAAATGATTTAAATGGATTTCTTATCCATCAAAAATCCAGTTGTAGGTGACCACATGGGAACATGCAATTACATTGCAAACCATCAAAACGCCTCCTTAGAACCTATTTATATGAGTCTGATCACCTCATATAAACAGTTTCCGGAAACCCCTGACGGGGGAAGCGTTTAGAGCACATCTTATAGATTGTGCCATGATGAGTAGACACCCCCATATCACCACTATAGACCATCAAAATGCAGAACTATTTATCGGAAGTAAATATCCCAAATAAACAGAGTCTGAGCACTCTGAACAGGGGAAGCATTTAAATTCACTTCTCCTAAGAAGTGCATTGATGACCCTATTTTAAAGATTTGATGAGATCCTGAAGATCCCTCACAACTTTAATGTCCGAGCATCAGCTTCAACAGAAATACTACAATCATCCATGAGCCTGAAGCTCAAAGGACCATTTAAATCATTAATACCTATGATCTGGTTATCATGAATTGTGATGATATTATGAAGATCCACACTTATGAAACTGTTGAAACAGTTATCAGACATAGTTATTGACAATATAGATATTGTCAAAACTTTCACATCCCTGCTACTAAAAATCCAGCTAGGATTGACATACCAAATATATTGGATGCAATCCACCAGTAGCAGAAGTGGATATCCTCAATGGATGAGAAGACATACCACTAGGCTCCAAAAAGAGAGATCTACTCCTGGAGACTGAAAAAACAATACCACCACAGGAAAGTGAGCTCAAATCCAGAACCTTATTGCAACTTGGTTGCTAAGGACCAATTCTGGATCTGTCCATATTCTTTACCCGTCCCAGAACCTTCACTTCTTTAACGCGTCGTGAAGGAGACACCTCTGGGAGAAATCAAATGATTATAGTACATACGGGGTGAGTTTTGGAAAAGAAAGAACACATTTTGTCGACAAATTCTCTCGTATTTCATTTTGCCAGTTAAATATAAAATATCGTTTCCACAACTCTGCTTTGCCTGAAGCAAAGATAGAGATTTGGCCAAATTATAATAATGTGGAATGAGGCAATAATAAGGTGAGCTGGACTCACTTATGAAATATGAGGTGTTGGACCTGAAGTCCTGGTATCAAAAATGATATCAAATCATGTGGGATAACTGAGTATTGAAGGAGAATTAAAATAAATTCGTTAGCTATAAGCATTTTAATTTGCTATAGTTTTTAGAGGTATAAATCGCTCAAACCAGGAAGTAATCAAGTAAGATGAGCTGAACTCACTTACAAGATAAATCTGATGCATCGACTGGTTTATGTCAAGGCGTAACCCAACGAATGGCAAAAAGAGGGAATTTTTGGTTGATGTTGCTATTGGATGTGACAACATTACCGATATAAAATTTCTTCAACTGCATATATACAAATTTTTTCTTTACTTTCCTTTCCTTTTGGGACACATATTAATAATATGATTAAAAGAAAGACAACCTAGACAAAGATCCTTAAAGGACTCATACTAAAAGGTTGTTGTTTGCACCTCTTAAAAACAATATTGTTCTTAAGAGAGCAAATTAATAGAATTGAGATTATTTTAATAACTCAAAATATTATCGGATCTCTTGAAGAGAAAATACCGAAATATCTGTTAATGCCTATCTATCAAACATGATATGAAAGTCCTAGCTAGGCATAAATTCTAGGCTTACAAAATACAATCATCCTGAAGATGAACTATCATCCTGAAGATGAAATTAATCATCCTGAAGATGAACTATCATCCTGGAAATGAACTATCATCATGAAGATGACGTTAATTAATCATCCCGAAGATGAAAACTTCATACAATAACGATTGATGAAGAAATATTAAATTCATTCTCAACCAACTACACCTATTTGGTTGTATGGATATACATTAAAAGACCCTTTTCCGTTAGCTGGAAGAGGGGAAGAATATATATGGTCCAGAAGTACCTTAAGTGTCTTTGAAACACTCTTTTACCTGGCCAACTGCATGCGTCTCTCTTGTGTGTTAGCAGTATAGCTATTAGCCAGGTACAGTGCAGCGCCTGCAGCGTGCCACGGGACCAGAGATATGTAGCTTCTGCGCTATCTCCAAGGGTCGAGGAAAAATCCTCTACGTTAAATGTATTTGCATATGCAGGTTACAGATCATCGCGATGAATGACATAAAAGGGACGTCCACCTCCTGAAGATCTACACAGAATCCTTCCTAGTCTACATCCTTCCACCATCCCGAGAAGCTCATCACCCAAGGAGCAGTTCAAGAACATACAAAGCCAGGTCCTGAAGTACCTCGCAGACGATGACGATTGAGACGTAGAGCTTCTACCAAGTTCGTTAGCGCTCCTTTAGTTTCAGCTACTGCCTTATATGAGTGAAACTTGTATAGATGAGTGATGCTTGTACTTTACTTTTGCTTTCGGAATGTTGCAGATGAGATGGATGTATAGACACATAGGAGATAAATGTATAGATATATAGGAGATCTGCAAGCCTGAAGCTTGATCAGATAAGGGGGAGTCAACTGTAGAGTTGTACTCTTTGTCCTTGGCTAGTGGTTTTTCCCACAGGGTTTTCCATAGTCAAGGTTTTAATGAGGCAACCACATTGACTCTGGATCCAGAAGTATCCACCCCTCGACACTTCCCCAAATCAGGGGAAGTTATGTAGTGATGTACTGTTTTCCCTTCGCTATCGGTTTTTTCCCACAGGGTTTTCCATAGCTAAGGGTTTTTAACGAGGCAGTTACCCTTAACTTGGATCCAGAAGTATCCAGCCTTTAAGATACTCAGTAGTACTAATAAATCATTCAGTATTCATAAAGTCGAGTATACCACGTTGGTTGGATAAGGGGAAGTGTTATGAATAGGACCCATTGGGCCTATTGGGTATCCACCCACATGAGTACCCATTATGAATACTATATAAAGGAGGCTAGGGGTTTCCTAGCCTCAACCCTTCTCCAAATCTGTTTCTCGTTCACAACAAGTAGTAGTATTTAATAGTTAATAGGGTAATGAATTCGGGGGTAGGATGTTGGATCTGAATCAAGTCAGATCCAACAACAAATGCGGTGGGTTAATGTGGGTAGTTTGGTTATAATTAGGGGTAGATCTACGGTTAGGAGGTAAAAGCAATTAGTTAAAAGTAATAGTAAAAGTAATTAGTAAAGGTAAAAGATCATTAGTGATGTAATTAGCAAAGCAGAGGAAATACAAACTTGTTTTCACAAACGACTCTGAAAAATTACGAAAACATACCCACGGGATCGTATTGTCGCAAGGATCTTGAATACAAGATCGGTTCTGGGATTTGAGTCACAGAAATACTAGTTTTAGGCCAAAACGTTTAGACAGCGGGTTTGCGGGTTCTAGGCTGAAACGATAACGGAAAATTATGAAATTAATATTAAAGGCCCTAAATGATCATAGGATGCTACTGTAGAAGTTTGAAAACGTTTTGAAAATGTTTGAGTAGAAAATAAATTCTTCGATCCAAAACAGTAATTATTGAAAATGAATTTTTATCGAAACGTTTTCGAGTATTTGAGGAAATCTGAAATTGCTGAAATACAATATATTAGTCTAGAGTTTCAAAATATTTTTATAAGAATTTTTAAAATCAGTTTTGATATACAACTCTAGACTAACCATTATAAAGAGATTTTTAAAATTGTTGAAAAATATGTTAAATACGTATTTGAAGTGTTTGAAAATACAGGCCGTTATATCCTACCCTTCTTAAAATAATTCCGTCCTTGGAATTTAAGAGGATCGATAATTGCCTAAGCAATTCAAATGATCGACCGGAAGGCTTGACGAACGACCACGACATAGGAAAATAAGTTGTTAATAGCATGAAATATAATGTGATATCACAGCATCAATAAAACAAGAGACGATGTCATGAATACCTACTACTGACATTACCATAGCTTCCGTAACCAGTTTCGAAACCTAGTATCACACCATAGTCACTTTCGATTTATCAAGTAGCCAAAATATGAGATAATGGCATTACATGAAAATGAGAGCTATTATGATGATGACATCTGTTCGAACTTGGAACCTGAGGTGATAAGTCAGTAGCAAGCTTTATTTAACATAACATGAAGATCATAAAGTTTAAAATTACAACTCATGCCATTAATGAATACTGGGCCTTAACCAAGTAAATCATCGCCATATCATACATAAGCGTGAGGACTAATCCAAATGCATCCATGCTGTTACAACTTGACCAGCCGAGCACAAAAGACTTCATCTGCCATGCTACCAAATTACAAGCCAATATCCAAATCGACACAAATAGGTAAATATAAGGCCAACTCTCGAGAGTCAAGATCATTGCTACCACTACTTCCAGCAATCTCCACAACATCCAACAAGAATTCAACATCTTAGCTGTTTCCCAAATCCGAGCATAAGACTGACATCCAATTTCAACACCTAAGGACAAAAGCAAGCCGATACCTATCCCCAATGATACTGCTTCCCAATACCATTGGTCGACATCTACGGTTATCACCATCAGCCCTAAGCAATTCAACGACCAAAAACTTACGAATCCACAAACACGAAGGAGCGGTCCTAAGAAGGAATCGAAGCGGGACAGCTCAAGGGGGAAGAACTAGAAAAAGGAGCTCCATAGAATACCAAGAGTGGCGGGTTCCCAATATCCCGACCACGCGGTAATAGCGAGGGCGACGGTGAGGGATGTCGCTAAGCCCAACAATCCCCAAAGTCGTTGATGGGCCATCGGCGGCTGTCGATCCAAGGCAGCGAGGTGCGACGGCTGTGACTGTACGACGTGGCAGGGGCCTCCGGGATGGAGCGGAGCTGGCGAGGTTTTGGGTGAGGCTGGAGGAGCTCGGGCGAGAGGGGCGAGGTGGAGGTGATGTTGGGGAGAAGGGGGAGCTGTGTGATGGCTTGGTGAGGAAGGAGAGTGGGGTTTTTAAAAGGGGGAAAAGGAGGTGAGGGATGAAAAAGGGGCGCTGAAAGTAGAAGATAGGGTAGGGTAGCTTAGGTTAGGTTAGGCAGGAACGAGGCTCGAGGCGAGGAAGAGGACAAAGGCAATAATGAAGGGGAGGTGGTAGGCGGGAAAAGGATTCAAACACATAGAAAATTGGGTACAAGACGAAAGTGGGGGTTAGAAAAGAAATACGAGTTCATGAAGGATGTAACAACACAACAGCATACACGTCAGGTCTGGCTCGATACTTCACTGGTCCTTCTGATCGTCTTCCGCTGAGGAACTCGAACTTTGGATGGTGGTAATTTGAATTCTACCCTCCTTTGACGACAGTCAATGGTGGCGTGAAATGTTCCCAACCAATCCATCCCAAGAACAGCATCAAAAGTTGGCAAAGAGATCTCGTCCACAAATCACTACAGAGCATTGTCGGAGGATATATGCCCATAAGGCAATTTATCCTATGTATACGTCTTGTTCATACTGTATACGGTACCTATTATTCTAAGTATAAATAGTTCGTATTAATATACTTAGATAATATCCATAGAATTATAGTTAGGTCCTTACGTATCTAGATGAGATCTCGATTATGAGTAAGTAAGCGACCGAATAGAAACGTAAGTCTTAAATGGTTCGTGGTCATAGATGTGTCGAGAACTGGATATTGACACATTGGATAGACCACTGTGTCTTAGTCTTACCTTAGGATAATGATGATCTCATAGTCATTCGACTTGGTGAAGTCGGAGACGAGACACAGGCGCTCATTGGAGAATGAGTTCACTGAACGACCAAATTAGAGTTATTAAATGGTTGACTTTAACTAAATTGTCTTTAATAACTCTAGGGTGATGATAGGTTAACTGGTCTTTAGGACCTGAAGTCATTTGTACGAACCTGTGAGCGAACGGTGTAGCTTAGACCTATGATCTAGCTTCGAGGCTAGGCCTGCTGAAAGATCTTAGGTTGAGTCGCACCTGAAGCTCTCGAGATGAGTAGATGACTAAGATGGGATTCGTCACTTCCGTTAAAGGGAAGTTAGTGTTACAGGCACAGTACGATCTTTTTGTAATCCTCAACCGGGGTACGTTGTAAGATGTACAACATGTATACAACAAAGACCGTCGTATACTGGCCAATGTTGTCTAATAGGGTTGACAGTAAACCATACCCTAGGCCAACAGGAACACAGTCTTGACGAAGGGACTATAGCTAACTGAGTTCATCAATGTCACAGCCAATGTAAACCCAATTATGCGTTTGTCAAAAGGGTCGATCACGTTATGATGATTCTGAAACAGGGACGACAGCTACTGCTCGTGGTGATTGTCGTCTAGGGGTTCCGAGCCCCAACCTGTAGTAAGGTCAGGGTGTAGGGTCTCACACCGAGTAGTTTTCGTGTCTTAGTAATAGGAAGATTAATTGAGAGAATATCATTTGATGATATTGAATAGTTAATATTCACAAGTCAAGTTGTGAAAGTTAGTCGTAATAGCAATAGGGACAATGTTGCATTCGATGCAACCAAAGATTAAACGTGTCGTAAATTGGTTACGACAAATTTAGTAGGAACAAATATATTGGAAAGGGTTACCTGGCTGACGAGATCGTCCCGGTTTAAACTCAGGTTCAAACCGTGTCCAAATCGGAGCTCAAACGAGCTCAGAAACGCGAAAACAGTTCAAGGCGAAGTGGGTTAGAGCCACTGGGCTAACAAGCCCATAGACAAGGGCAAATGGGCTCAGCCCGCTGGCTGTAGCCGGCGCACGCCCGCTGCAGCAGCGGGCTTGGCCCGCTTACTACATCGGGCAGGCACCCGCTGCACAGCGGGCCAGCGCCCGCTGCAGCAACGGGCGCACGCCCGCTGCCAGCGGGCGCATGGCCCGCCATTGCTCTCCTTGGGCGGGCGTGCCCGCAAAGCTTAGTGGACGTGCCCGTAACTTAAGTATTTTCTAGGGTTTTTTGAAACCCCAAATGATGGCTACGAAAATCGATTTATTTGCCCAACTTTGGGCAATTGTTTGAGGGGTCAAACGAAGTCGAAATTCATCGCCGTCGTTTCCTACGCGTTCACCAATCGAAGCCCTTCGGATTGATAGCTTGTTTGGTGTCTAAAGTTTAATGAGCAAAGAGAATTAATTAGTTAAAGTTTGCTTTTGTGAAAAGCTCACTTAAACTACAAATTAAGCCAAATTGGCTTAATTGATTTTTTCTCTCATTTGCAAAAGTCCCACATTGCTCGCAACGAAAGAGTGAGTGCTGACTCCCTATATAAATAGGGGTGCACTCTTTTCGTTGAAAAACATACCAAGTCCTCGATTGAGTAGCTCCAGATTTTTAGAGCAAGCTCGATCGGCGACTAAACTATTCTCTTTCTTCTTCCTATTCTCCGGAGTAGTCCTAGCAAGACTACGAAGGGGGTTTGGATTTTGATCCGGACGTCGAAGACGCGGGTTCTTCTCAAGTGAAAATTTCTACCGCGTATGATCGGCTCGGTGGCGAAAGTCGGTTCGGGCGGATCGGTTCGAGGGTACGAGGCGGCTCAGGCGGATCGAGTAAAAGCGGCTCGGCTACGAGGAGCATCAGAAGATGGTGCGGTACATCTTGCCTGCTCCAGGGCCAAGATTCCGGGTATGTGGTTAAGTAATTTTTAGTATAGATTTAATTAGTCGCTTTAGAATAGATCCCTCTTGGGGTGGTCAGATCCACCCCAAGTTGGCATAGATCGGGCTAGGTTCTGACTCTCTCAGAGCCTAGCTAAATTGTTTAGCTAGCTTAAAAGTTTTTGTTTTGTTTTTTCGTTGCGTTTTTAAGCCCATATGGTCCGTCCGACTTAGGACGGACACAGACCCGAGCTCTGGGGGTCCGCCCAATCCCCAACAGTGGTATCAGAGCTACGGTTATGCTATAGATCTATTATAGCGACTTTTTTAAATCTTTAAATTGCTTAATTTTAACATACGAACTATTTTTAGCTTTATGTTAAAATTAGTTTTAAAAATATTTTGTGTTTTAAAAATTGTTTTTGCAACATGAAATTTTTTTTGGGGACAATTTAATTTTATGCGATAAATTTTAAATAGGTCTCCAATGTTTAAATGCTTTATAAAAAATTTTTATATGAGATATAATATTTTTCCGAGCATTTAAATGTTTATGTAACATTAAAGAAATATTTTATTTTTGAAATTTAAATTTTCTTAAGTTACATAACGATTAGAAATTTTAAAACCTTTATTTGAAAGCTTTTAAAACAATTCTAATGATTTTAAAAGTGTTTTAAAATTGCTTTAGTGGATATGTAAATTATAGAAATAGTTTATTTTCATAAGATGAAAAGATAAATTAGTTTCTTTAAAATTACATATATGTTTCTAAATTATTTATGCGATATTTTAATCTTAGAAATGATTGATTAAAATTTTAAAGACTAGGTTTTAAAATTATTTGATAATTTTATGATACCTAATTTATGTGATAAAATGTTTTGAAGCTTTAAATTTTTGATTTTTAAATTTAATTGTAAATTTTAGATTTGCATGTTATTTATTATGTAGATAATTTTAAACTTGCAAATACTCATTATATGTCACTAGTTGAAACTTTTATTTATGCGGATAAATTAGTTGTTTCATTTTCTTTTAATGGACATGATGAATAATGTATTCATGAACCTTATTAGGTTAGCCATTAAATGTTTAAAAATTTTATGAGATGAAATTTTAATAAACTAGTGACATGTTATGTTTTATAAACAAAAACAACATCAAAACCTAATACCAGATTAGGGTAGTCCCTTTGATTGTCAATCATTTCATTAAATCGTTTAATTGATGATTTTCATAAAAGACTAATGTTGAAACATGTTGTAATTGTTTTATAAAATCCTAATTAGATTGGGATAGCACGTTGAACAAATGAACCTTATAGTTGATAAGGACTTAATAAAAATTGTTCAACCAATTCCTAAAATTTCGAATTTTAGGATCCACTAGTTGATAAGGATTAACTAGTTTTCTTAATTAAAAGCCATTTAGTTGTTTGGACGAACATAGAATTGATGAAAACTCCTTCAATGGATCATGATGTCGGTCAATGTGCTTGGCTAAGTTTGCTGGACCAACCTAGCTAGACTGGGTACCAAGTGGTCCTGGCTTAGTCAATTCCCTGGCCGCGTCTGCTGGACCGCAAGGAGTCGATTCATGACTGTGTAAGTCCATCGACTATACCAAAGTCAAATACGATAATAATCTTGTTCAAGATAAATCGTAGCCCTCCTTGTTTTAGAAGTTGGCAACTGTAAGAAACGTGTTGCGGTTGTTGAGCTACACTCAAGCCGTGACATGTCAATCTTATAGGAACCAATTTCTTGATTGACATCTTGACCTGACTGAAATCGTTGTCTCATCCTCTGAGCATCGGAATAAGTCTAACCAAGAATGTAGTCTAAGTCCTGACCCAAACTGACGTGTCGTGCATACACCGAGCGGCGGGGCAAGTCAGGCTAGACACGAAAACAAGGGTCCGACTTGGCTACCCATTGTGATCCGGTTGAGCACACTCATGATCATAAATGACTAGGGGTAAAATCGATAGGGAATCATATTTAATATGATTGACGACAAGTTCGTCTACCGACTGCAGAGTCGGACAACTTGTTGAGACACACTCAAGGTTGTCAGACTCAGGGTAATCGGATCCCTCTCTCACAAATGTTATTTTATAATAAATTGTTTATTATTTTGGCTTTAAATAAATTTAGTGGGAGAATATAGTTTTATTAAAACCATTAAAACTATACTACAAACATATACTAACTAGAGTATCTATAAAATGCAGAATGGATTCGGGTCTTAGATTTATGGTTGAGAAGAACGTGCTTGATGGAACGAACTACAAAGGCTGGCTTAGGAACATTAAGTTGGTCCTTTCCCTAGCCGGGATAGGATACATATTGTTCGAGGACGCTCCGGATAAGCCCGATGACGATTCGACCTTCGAGGAAAAGAAAGCCTATAAGCTATACCAGAGGGATGCAGAAAAGGCCAGGTGCCTTACTCTGGCTTTGAATGAGTAACGAACTGCAGAGGAAGCATGAACAAAAGTATGCTTCTGAATGCACAAGAGTTATACGAAAAGCGATCTCGAGCTGCCAAGTTCGAAGCCACCAGCAACCTCTGGGGCACAAAGATGGAGTCAGGGCCCGTACAGGATCATGTTATCAAGATGATCGAGTACGTAGAGGACGCCGCCCAGTTAGGATTTGTCCTGGACAATGAGATGTCCGTGGACATTATCCTGAAGTCTTTAACTCCTGAGTTTAAGCCTTTCATCACTGGTTTTATAATGAACAGTCTTGAAACGGATCTTCCTGGTCTCCTCCATATGCTTAGGCAGTTTGAGGAGATTGAGAAGAAGCCGACTGCATTGGTTGTTGGCTCTGCTTCTTCTGACCAGCCGAAAGGCAAGGGTAAGAAGAGGCAGGTCCCGCAACATGCAAAGGCGAAGAAAGGGAAGAAAAAGACTAAAGGGGCCCCGTTAAAATCTGAGTGTTTCCATTGCCATAAGATTGGCCACTGGAAGAGGAACTGTAAGATCTATCTTGCAGGGAAGAAGAAGGGGCATACTGATGCCTCTATCTTAGGTACAAATTAAATTCAATAAAACGTAATTATTTCCAATCATATAGTATGAGATACTAAAGACATCTGTGTAATGTATACAGGTGGCTGATATGAAGCGAAGATTGGTAGAAGTGCGGAGGACGGTCGGCAATCTGAGCAATCGTTGTTGTAGGGCCGTTCAAAGACTTCAAGAGACATGATCAAGAAGGAGATGATACTAAATTTTAGTTGAATAAAATGTATCATTTCTTAAAGGTTGAAAACAATGATTGATGTTCTACACTCAAAGTTTATTTGATAAACAGATTACGGTTCATCTTTATGAATCCGTTGTTTTTGAATGAATGTCTCAAAAATTGCGTTTTTCTATTGAGTTGAAATTTAATTGGCTTAAAATTTCTGTGATTGTGGCTTTCTGAGATGGTTGCGAAAATTCTCGAATTATCATGCGAAGCTTCGGAAAATGTTGTTTTTGGAGCTGACTTAATGTTATAGTCGATCGGTAGTTAAGAATAGGTTCCAATAGCGTATAAATTGTGTGCGATCACATTTATACGCATATTAAGATTAATTCTTAATAAGCTGCATTTAGTTATTAAAGAGTTAATATTAAATGTGGTTAAGGAAAAAGAACAGTGTAGGACGTTTTGATTGAGCGAGTCAATGTCAAGATTCCTTAAAACGATCTTGACTTGACTCATTCATCAAACCGAACCCGACACTAGTACATTCCATCTAAAGCACTTACCAAATGGTTATATCTTCGTATATATAATCTAATTTGATTTAGATATAATATTGAAGTATTTAACCAGGTAATTCTTAAAGTCAGTGGGACCTTGTTCGTATACTTAGTTCCAGTCTTTCGGACTAAGTAAAAAGGATTTCCACCTTAAATGAATCATCTATATAAAACATCGAATCAAAATTGTTTTGATTTGATCGTATATAAAGAGACTTAGGGTGTCAAGTATGTACTCGACATATTGACACAAGATAAGTGGAATGAGCTGAGACTGACTTATAGAAATGTTAGACCCTACATCTAGATTGTATAAGCTAACTGTTAGCTATACAAAGATAGGAAAAATTGATCCAGATCATTTTTCCAAAGGATCAACCCTGTGTGATCAAGAGATGTATTAATTAATCCATTAAAATTCGTTGTAGATACTCGTTAGTAAAACCACTCTTAGGTTTGTCATATAAATGTCAAAGTGACTGATATGCTATAACGGTATGAGATAACGAGATAAATAGGCTAAGTGCAAGTGGGAGATGTAGGAGGATATATGCCCATAAGGCAATTTATCCTATGTATACGTCTTGTTCATACTGTATATGGTACCTATTATTCTAAGTATAAATAGTTCGTATTAATATACTTAGATAATATCCATAGACTTATAGTTAGGTCCTTACGTATCTAGATGAGATCTCGATTATGAGTAAGTAAGCGACCGAATAGAAACGTAAGTCTTAAATGGTTCGTGGTCATAGATGTGTCGAGAACTGGATATTGACACATTGGATAGACCACTGTGTCTTAGTCTTACCTTAGGATAATGATGATCTCATAGTCATTCGACTTGGTGAAGTCGGAGACGAGACACAGGCGCTCATTGGAGAATGAGTTCACTGAACGACCAAATTAGAGTTATTAAATGGTTGACTTTAACTAAATTGTCTTTAATAACTCTAGGGTGATGATAGGTTAACTGGTCCTTAGGACCTGAAGTCATTTGTATGAAGCTGTGAGCGAACGGTGTAGCTTAGACCTATGATCTAGCTTCGAGGCTAGGCCTGCTGAAAGATCTTAGGTTGAGTCGCACCTGAAGCTCTCGAGATGAGTAGATGACTAAGATGGGATTCGTCACTTCCGTTAAAGGAAAGTTAGTGTTACAGGCTCAGTACGATCTTTTTGTAATCCTCAACCGGGGTACATTGTAAGATGTACAACGTGTATACAACAAAGACCGCCGTATACTGGCCAATGTTGTCTAATAGGGTTGACAGTAAACCATACCCTAGGCCAACAGGAACACAGTCTTGACGAAGGGACTATAGCTAACGGAGTTCATCACTGTCACCGCCAATGTAAACCCAATGATGCGTTTGTCAAAAGGGTCGATCACGTTATGATGATTCTGAAATAGGGACGACAGCTACTGCTCGTGGTGATTGTCGTCTAGGGGTTCCGAGCCCCAACCTGTAGTAAGGTCAGGCTGTAGGGCCTCACATCGAGTAGTGTTTGTGTCTTAGTAATAGGAATATTAATTGAGAGAATATCATTTGATGATATTGAATAGTTAATATTCACAAGTCAAGTTGTGAAAGTTAGTCGTAATAGCAATAGGGGCAATGTTGCATTCGATGCAACCAAAGATTAAACGTGTCGTAAATTGGTTACGACAAATTTAGTAGGAACAAATATATTGGAAAGGGTTACCTGGCTGAGGGGTCGTCCCGGTCGAAACTCGGGTTCAAACCGCATCCAAATCGGAGCTCAAACGAGCTCAGAAACGCGAAAACAGTTTAAGGCGAAGTGGGTTAGACCCACTGGGCTAACAAGCCCATAGACAAGAGCAAACAGGCGCAGCCCGCTGGCTGCAGCGGGCGGGCGCCCACTGCCCAGCAGGCGCACGGCCCGCCCTTGCTCTCCTTGGGCGGGCGCGCCCGCAACTTAAGTGTTTTCTAGGGTTTTTTGAAACCCCAAATGACGGCTACAAAAATCGATTTATTTGCCCAACTTTGGGTAATTGTTTGAGGGGTCAAACAAAGTCGAAATTCATCGCCGTCGGTTCCTACGCGTTCACCATTCGAAGCCCTTCGGATTGATAGCTTGTTTGGTGTCTAAAGTTTAATGAGCAAAGAGAATTAATTAGTTAAAGTTTGCTTTTGTGAAAAGCTCACTTAAACTACAAATTAAGCCAAATTGGCTTAATTGATTTTTTCTCTCATTTGCAAATGTCCCACATGCTCGCAACGAAAGAGTGAGTGCTGACTCCCTATATAAATAGGGGTGCACTCTCTTCGTTGAAAAACACACCAAGTCCTCGATTGAGTAGCTCCAGATTTTTAGAGCAAGCTCGATCGGCGACTAAACTATTCACTCTCTCTGTCTTCTTCCTATTCTCCGGAGTAGTCCTAGTAAGACTACGAAGGGGGTTTTGATTTTGATCTGGACGTCTAAGACGCGGGTTCTTCTCAAGTGAAACTTTCTACCGCGTGTGATCGGCTCGGTGGTGAAAGTCGGTTCGGGCGGATCGGTTCGAGGGTGCGAGGCGGCTCAAGCTAATCGAGTCAAAGCGGCTCGGCTACGAGGAGCTTCAGAAGACGGTGCGGTACATCTTGCCTGTTCCAGGGCTAAGATTCCATGTATGTGGTTAAGTAATTTTTAGTATAGATTTAATTAGTCGCTTTAGAATAGATCCCTCTTGGGGTGGTGATATCCACCCTAAGTTGGCATAGATCGGGCTAGGTTCTGGCTCCCTCAGAGCCTAGCTAAATTGTTTAGCTAGCTTAAAAGTTTTTGTTTTGTTTTTCCGCTGCGTTTTAAGCCCCTGTGGTCCGTACGACTTAGGACGGACACAGACCTGAGCTCTGGGGGTCCGCCCAAACCCCAACAAGCATTGGAGGCATCCGCTGGTTACCGGTAGGGAACCGCCAGCGGTCTCGACCTTCCAACGAGAAGTCAGAGGTTCAACAGAGATGGCATGTGTTAGGACGAATCGACTCGCCAAGAAGCAATGTGTAGCTCTCGAGTCGAATAATTTGAGGGCAGGTTTACCGGCTACTAAGACGTTACCTGTGATTACTTGGTCCGTAGTCTCGGCTTCTTCTACCGTCATGGTATCAGCTTGGCGTCTCTGGGGTGGCGTATGTCGTCGAGTCTGCTGGTACACTTGCTGCTGAGGAGGGAGTGGTTGACGTTGCTGAGCAGATGGTGGTGGTCGTTGCGGTGCATTTCTGGCAGTGGCATTGGCCGGGGCAGAGTTGGAAGACTGAGACTTCCTCTCAGGACAATCCCTTGCAGTGTGGTCCTTCGATTCGTTTCCGTTGTCGAACTCGAACTTCTGGTGATCGAAAATTTGAATGCTACCCTCCTTAAAATAGACATAGATAGAGTCCAAGCAAACTAGGAATGTAAAGATTCTAAGAAGGTCAATCGGAAGGTCGTCAAGCTAAAGGAAGGTTAATAGTGATGAAGATCAATGGCATTACATAATCATGATTCACGTCCTTGCGATCCAGCGGACACGACCAGGGAAGTGACTAAGCCAGGATCACTTATGCCCAGTCTAGCTAGGTTGATCCAACAGACTTAGCCAAGCACATTGACCGGATCATGGTCCATTGAAGAAAGCTTATCATTTATATGCGTGCCACCAATACAAAAGATTCTTTTTTTAAAACAATTAATTAATCCTATCAAAATTTAGGTTTTGTTAATGTCTTTTATTAAGTCAAGATAGGTCAGCTCAATTGGGGCTCTCCGAAGTGTTCCCGTCCATCTTTCGAGTGTCAACCTGCATTCATAGAGAAATGTCAGCTTAATCGAGTATTGTATACGATACATCCTGGTTTCACTATACTGTTCACGAGGTATTTTGCACGGACCTGCATGGGCCGCCCAAACCTTTAACGACCCGCTCTCGGGGGCCCGTTACTTATTTGGTTTATTCGCAGGTTCCGAAGTTTACCAGTGAAATCAGTATACCCACAACTCAGAGATGTATCACAATACTCAAACCAGTGTCCAGACGTTATTACAGTCCAAATTAAAGTACAACAACAACCAACACTCTCTCTTACAAATACATAAAGGAAGTACTGAAAGGAAATGCGGAAAAGGAAATACACAGTACAACACACACACCAACAGAAAAGTAGCTAAAACTCTGCAGCCTCTGGGTCAATGTAGGCTCCTCGAATTCTGGGGCAAGCTCCTCGACCTGGGAGATATCTGGCGAGTCTACCACAAAGAGAAGGGTCGACAGGATCAGACGTAACTCAAAGTATCTCTATACAAGGATATTAAAACAAATGTACAAGCATGGCAATTTAAAAGAAAAGAGGTAAAGTGCGAACAATAATGGTAAGGGAAAAAGAGCAGAAAGTAACTTTGCAGTTTTACATCTATCATCAATTTCTGGCAGTTAAAAGTACAATATTAAAAGTAACTATGTTACGAGAGTCTAATTGTGCCTTATCTAAACCGTGACTTATAATGCGGGGTGCAATGAGCAACCAAGAGTCCACCTCTTACCACGGGTGCTACCCGGGCAAACTATGCTATGAATACTATGCAATAATCTGTGATCTGTGATCTGTGATGGTTGTCACCCACTACTATGATGGGTTGCTAGAAGTCGCCGGTGACAACAAAGTCTGGACTAGTCGCTCCCACACCCTGACTATTATAAGTTACCCCAAAACCCAGTGTCGGTGAAATTTACTAGAATGTCACATTTCCAGTTACAACTTTCTGTCAATCATGTCTCGTAGACCAATTCGACTTCTTTTATGATACTGTGCAATTTACGATACGATACCGTGCAATTTGCAAGTTTAGCTAACAGTTCAAAAATGGATACACTGTGATAATGAAATAAAAACTAGGTTGGTATGCATTTGTTATTGTTTAAAAATCCATTTCAAGGGTACGATGAGTTACCAAATCGCCTTGTCGCGAAAGGCGCGTTTTGAAAGGCGGTCGGTGTACCTGGTTCAAAAATTGGGTTAGCTACACAATTTATAAAAAGTATACTATCTAACTTACTGTTATAGGTTTATAAAATAATAATACTTAAAGAATAACTCATTTAATAACTTAATTTAAAAAAACTTTACATATTAACTTAAACTTAAAATAACTAATAACTTAAACTTAAATTAATAACTTAAACTTAGATTAAAAGTTAACTTTATAAACTTAACTTACTATTTAATTATTATAGTTTTATAAACTTATATTATAAGATAACTCTTATTACATACTTATATTAAAAACTAACTTATTTTATAAAAACTCATATTAAAACTTAAATAATAATTTAATTTAATAATAATAACCTTAAACTTAATTAATCTCAAAAAAACTTAAAATTTATTAAAATATAACTTAACTTTATTATAATGATAATATTATTAATAATAAAACTTATAATACTTAACCCCCCTCTCTTCTTTCTCTCCCTCTGCTTCTTTCTGTTCTTCGTTTCTTTCTCTTTTTTTCGTTTTTGCTTGCGCAGAGGCGAACAAGGCAAAGGGGCAGCGGCGATTGGGGCTGAGCGGCTTCCAAGCGGCGGGGATCCGGCTCTCGAAGGCGGCGTAGGCGAGATTAGGACGGCGGCTGATTGGTGCAGCGGACGGCGGGATCTGAGGCCGGCGCTTCTCGGTGATTGCGACGGAGACAGGTCCTAGGCGGCGGCGGCAGGTCAGCGTGGTGGATCGGTGGGGCGGTGCCTGGCGACGGGGGGGGGGGGGGGGGGGCGGCGCTGATCGGGTTCGGTGGGGAGCGTCCTGGCGACGGGGGGCGGTGCCTGGTGACCGGCGCCCCGTTTACGGTATGGGCGCGGTGTCGTTTTACCGCAAGTGCACGGTTAGTGTAGGGTGCGGGTATATCAAACACAGGGAGGTGGATGGCTTGAGTGGCTACTAGCCTCGCCTAGGTCGTGTGCTAGCTACGCGGAAGATATGGGTGGAAGTGTAGAAATAAAAGAAAGAAATAAAAATGACACGAAATGAATCCCCGCTAACACGGGCTAGAGTACTTATGACACTTGGCATTTGACTTGATCCAGGGTGAGACATTGCCCCAAAAGGTGGTACCTAGCGTCCATGGCCCGATATTCCGGTCGGTGCCAAGCACGCTAGGCCTACCCGGTTCCGGATGGTGGGCACTCCCGTGTCCATTAACACCTTCCGAAACCGGGAGCATTAAGGTCACAATGATATCTCCCAACACTTCGTCCAAGCCGCTCCCGCGCGCGAGGACTCGATGTCAACGCTCGGGGCGTGAGCTATGGCTAGGGAGTCAACCGCCAAGTTTATTCCCCCTTGGCCCGACGGTCAGAGGCGGTCTTTCTCCCGCCAATGACAATGAAACACCCCAGCGTAACCCTAATGGCCAAATAGGTCAAATGTGATTTCTAGCAATACATCGAAGCAGATCTTGACAGGACAAGCACCGGACCCCAATCCCCAACACATCTAGTGTGTCGTCGTACGAATTGGACCCAGATTGCTAGAAATCCCCATTGACACATTTCATCGAACACGTGCCATGCAATCAAGTCTAATGAAACGACCCAAGCATCAATCCTACTCTAACCCGTATTAGGGTTCATCGAACACTACCCAATGATGAAGAACATGATAGCAATCAATAAATCCAAACAAACATTCATCATTGAGCAAAACAAAAATAATACAAAACAATGAAATGGGAAAAGAAATACTTATCTTGCCATTGATTCTTCAATCCTTTACAAGACTTATTAACAAAGAAAACCTAATCTAAACTAGTCTAAATCTCACAAGAAAAAGGGGCAAAAAGCCCTAGAAAACTGAGAAGAGATACCCCTCAAGTCGGCCAGCCTCGTGTATTTATAGCCCCACTTCGAAACCCTAATGGTTCGGGTCCAAACCCGCAGAAAAAACGCCACCCGATCGGTTGACAAGTCAACCGATCGGGTGATCTGTTACAAATAACAAACAGAAAACGGCGGAGCTTCACCCGGTCAGATGAACCGGTCGGTTGAGTTCTTGGGGTGACCGGTTGGATCATGACGCCATCGGGTGAAGAGGTCGGTTGGATGCCCGTGTCTTGGCTCCTCAGAACAGCTACAGATGAACCGATCGGGTGAAGGTCACCCGATCGGTTGGAAATTGAGCTCCGAATTCCAGAGACTTTGAGCTTTTGATCCGGTCACTGAACCGACCGGGTGACTTCTCGGGGGCTCCAAGCTGCGTCCGGGTGGTGCACGCGTGCATCACCCGATCGGTTGGAGATGACCAACCGACCGGGTGAGGGGCTGAAAGATGTAATCTTCGTCGTTTGACCCCCTGGATCACGCGTGACTGCTCCCGTTGCTCTGGGGACACATGATATCATCGTTTTGCGTCCCAAATGCCAGCAAACTCCTGCAAAACACAGAAAAAATGGAAAAGTGAAAGAAAATAAGAAAATACAAGAAAACACGAGAGAACGAATAAAAGACGGCGGTAAAATACGGAAAAACACGGAAGAAAACGTGCGCGAATATATGAAATATAAACGCACGTCAAAATCCCCCAAGCTGAACTCTTCCTCGTCCTCGAGGAAGACGAGTGAGAGTAGGAGCTCGGAGGGAGAAAATAGAGAGAAGTAGAGAAAAAGAGAACTCTATATCCTAGATCGCCCATAAGGGCCAACAAAATCAAACACGCCACATGAAGCAAGCATACGACAAAACACAACACTAAACCAAGGAATGTGAGTCCAAAGAAGTGCCGTGGGCCCACGCGGTGAAGCGTGAGTGAGCGTGGTCGTGTGCTAGCAAACAGTGTCACTATCTACATGTGCAATAAAGCTCCATATACACGTACCCAAACAAAGACCCAAATATCGATTCGATTCGAATAAAGCGGTGAATATATAGCTCAAGCATGCATGAGAATAAAGCAAGAATCGAAACATATCATGTGTCATGGACTCCACAACTAGGGTTAAGGAAATCACCACACTATAGCCTAGATAATAGCCAAAAAGTTCCTAAGCCAAGTGTTTTCGAGAACGATGGGGGTTGAGATGATGTGGAGAAGAACACTCGGTGCAAAGGAGACTATTGTTGCTAAATAGAGCTTAGGCTAAATGGGGTATCCTAGTCCTTAGTTGTGGAATCCCGACACATGCGAATTGAAGTATACGATATAAATAGCATGCATATAGAAGCAGACATTAGAAGCAAACCGCATATTCAAATCGGAGCATGACAATCTAGTGGTCATTCCTGAACCGGTATATAAAGTAAAACCACAAAGCAGAAGCGCACCAAATGCTAGTCACGACAAACGACTCACAAAAAGCTAAGTTGACCCACGATGCGTGAAATGCAAGAGGACTCGAAATCCTAGGGTTAGTGAGTGTGACTATCGATGCAATGCTAGGTGTGTGTGACTTTGTGGCGATTCATCATAGGATTCATTTCTAGGAGAAAGAGCTAAAGAAAGAAGGAAAAAGAAAAAAGAAAAACACGATGGAAAACGACTCAAATAACGTAGAAAAACAACACAAATGACGCATGAAGTGCGACTCCCCCAAGCTGAAACTTGCATTGCCCTCAATGCAATAAGAGTGAGTACGGGAGGGCAATGAAAATGGGGGGGGGATACACACAGACACGAAAAGAAATGAAAACGAGGGAAACACATAGTTAAAACTGAAAAAGAAAGAAAAAACAAGATCAAAATCAAACAATACGAAAATAAAAATAAAATAAAATTACCCGACACGACACTCAAGAAGTGAAAAACGAACACACACACAAAAATGAGAAAAACAAACAAGACACGACAGCAAACCAAAGTAGACTTCCCCCAAGCTAGACCAGAAAGAGCTAACGAAACGATATGATCAATGAAATCTAGATATGTGCAAGGGGGAGTCAAAAACAAAAGGGGTGAATCTAGAAAGCAGGAGGAGCTTAGTCCTCGTCCTCCTCAGAAGAGGGTGTGGATGGGTGGTCGGGGGAGGCTGGGGGTGTGCTGAGAAGTGGGGGAAGAGGCGAAGTAGTAGGGGCAGTGGTGGTGTGAACAATGGGACGAGTGTCGGTGGTGGTGGGTGGTGGTGGTAGGAAGGCGATTAAGGCGGTGGTGAGAGGAATAGAAGTGGAGGAAGTAGGTGCGGTGGTGACGGTAGTGGGAGGTGGTGGGAGGGATCTAGAGCGCACTGGTAATTTCCTCCGGCGCACGTATGGAGTGACGGAGGAGAAGTGAGGTAGCGTGGGTGCGGTGGAAGTGGTCGGGAGGGGTGAAGTGGATGCTGGGATGGGATGTGAAGAGGGAGGGGAGGAATGTGGTGAGGGGGGTGATGGATGTGGAGAAGTGTGGGTGGGTGGAGGAGAAGATCGCATGGGAGGTGAAGGTGGGGGTGGTGAAGGTGGAGGTGGTCCGTGGATATGGGTAAGAAGGCGGAGAATGGCCGCCACGTTCCTCTCCAGTGCGAGGAAACGTGGGTGAGTAAGAAAGGAGGATGGGGATGGGTCCGAGGAAATAGAGGACATGGCGAGCTCACGAAGGGCAGCGACCTCCCTCTCAAGTCCTAGACGGGCAGATACCTGACGGCGACCAAAAGACGTAGATTGACGCGAGGCAGAGGTGGTGCCACCAGGTAAGGTCGAAGAGGTGCTGGCGGCAGTGGTCATGCCAGCACAGGAGACAAGGCCAGAAATGGCCGCAAGGAGGTGCTCAGACGTGATCGGTCCCGGAGCAGAAACGGGACGACTCGGGCCAGCCCCTAAATCTCCCACAGACGCAGGGATATCCTGCTCGCCTAAGTGGGCGACAGGGGACGGTGATCTGCGGGCGTCTGCGGGAAAGAAAGGAAGATTCAACCCAGCTAAGAAATCGGGATCAGGAGGGAAAGTCCAATCTCCCACGAGAGCAAGGGTCATGCGAGCGGGGTTGGGCAGAATGGTGTAAGGGGCTGGGGTGGCCATAATGAAATATGAAGCGGCCATCCGAGTGGGGTTTGATCATGTGGATGTGCCGCAGGACATCAATATCAAGATGTGAGGGTCCTGCGGCAGCAGGAAGATTACCGGGGATGGTAATATTGAATTGGGCGTGAGAGCAGATGATCGTGATGATGCCCCCGCAACAAAACTTCCCCTTACCGACCCGGCTGATCTCGAGTAGCTTGTAAACAAGCCAATCGCCGCCATGGATGGGGACGGTAGGGGCCCTGAAGCTTACTCCATCATCATCCCGGATATAAGGAAAAGTCGTGGCCCAAAGGATAAAAAGGTCAGGGATAGTCACAGTGCCTGACTCGTCCCTAGGAAAGAATGCAGATGAAATGATTCTGTGGGCCAATCTAAACACGGGATGAATGATGGAGGAGGCCTTGGCCCTTCCTCGGGGGTAGTCGTGGATCAGCGTGAGGCGGAACCAGAATTGATCGACATCAAACTCGGGCGTGTACCCGTAGTGTCGGATGGAATCATCCTCGAGATTGGGGAAACCAAATATATCGTTAATTGTGTTCAGGCTCGTGGTGACACTACGGTTACGCACCCAGAATCGAATGATCGACCCGGACTCCCAGACAAGTGTAGAGAGGAATTCGAGTGTGAGGGCCGGGTAGGATATGGCATGTGTATTAAGAAAGGCTAACCACCCTAAGTTAGCGAAAAGAGATTCGACCTCGGTGAAGACACCGAGATCGACAAGTGTACGTGCGTGCGGGAACTTGGTGGATAGATGCCCTCGAGCATCAAGCCTACGGTAAAAATCTTTGTGCTCCTGGTTCCGAAAAATATACCCGTGTGGGCCCAACATTGGGTCCACAGGGGGAATAACAGGTGGAGGAGGGCCAAGTGTAAGTGCTCGTGTACGGGAAGGGGGGCGTGTTTGTTTTCGTCTCTTTCGAGACGGCTCCTCTTCCCTCATGATACTCGTCCCCTTATCCTTATCTTTAGCCATGTGTGTGTGCGAGCAAGAATTAGTGCAAAAATCGTGGATGCACACCAACACAAGCAAACGAGCAAGCACAATAAATAGGGCAAATGTATAAAATAAGCTTAGGAGCGAGTTTACCCAAGCGGAGTGGCGGAGCTTGCTCGTTGATGCCCCACACTGTTCAGCAAGAGTAGCGTGGAGCCGCGGCGAACTCCTTCGGCAATAATTTTCGAAATGGGGGTGGTTCGGGGGAAAATTAGGTCAAAATCTCAGAACGGGAGGAGAGAGATGGTGTAGATGATGGAGGGGTTGATGAAGGAGGTGGAGAGTGGGAGTAATGGAGGAGTAGAGGGCGTGGGGGAGTGAAGATCGGTTGTTGGCGAAGAGGGGTAGGCGAAACGACGGCAGATTTTGGGGGTTTTTGCGATCGGGCGAGATGGAAACGAGCGGGTGTCGGGGGGGGGGGGGGGGGGGGGGGTTATATAGGGTTTTAAGTCGAACCGATCGGGTGACTTGTCACCCGATCGATTGACTGTTAGGTCGAAAATCTTGCCGAAGAAATGCTACAGGCGAACCGATCGGGTGACTTTTCAACCGATCGGTTGGCCGCTCCACACAATTTCCCGAGAACTTAGGGCTGCTCACCCGGTCGCGTCAACCGATCGTGCATGAACTCAACCGATCGGTTGATATTCCCCAAAAATTTCTGAAAGTTCTCCCCAGCTCACCCGGTCTTCCACCCGGTCTCTTCATTACTCAACCGATCGGTTCATTCGGGGACAGATCTCGGCATGTATCTGATACATCCCAACCGATCGGGTGAGTTATCACCCGATTGGTTGGGGCTTGTTTCCTGCAAAAACCAAGAAATTTGATTAAGTCCCCGAACGGATGTTCTCGCGGCTGATTTTATTTATAGAAATAGATAAAATAAAGTAAAAAATAATGCTAAAAATTTGAGAAAAGGTTCAGAACATGGGTTGCCTCCCATGAAGCGCACTTGTTTAACGTCGTTGGCTCGACGCCCGCAAGAGATGCTCATGGTGGCTGATACGGGTGATGCCCAAAATTAGGCATCTCTTCCTTGTTGGAGCTGAAGGCGCTCGGGGTAGTCAGCGGCTGGAAAAATACTTGCTCGACCACCCTCCCTTTGTTCTTGAGATCCGGGGGCTTTTCCTTGGTGTTGGCACTTCCCGCCATCTTCTTCAGGATTCGGACCTCGTCTTTAGTGAGGTCCGTGAGCTCTCTCTCTGTTCTCCTCACAGGAAGAAACTTGGGGAACCCGGGAGGGGTCGTTCTCGCTGCACTCGGTCTTCCAGCAGCTTCTTTGTCTTCGGGGCCTTCTTCATCTTCAGAATTCCCCAAGTCATCGGGGGGGTTTCTCAGGAGAATCTCCCATGAGCTCTCCTCTACAGCCTTTTCTTCTTCTATCTCAAGCAAATTACACCGGAGGTCATCAGGAGGGTCGGGGTGCTTCATGGATAGTCCCAGGTCAAACTCAACTTTCTCTCCGCTGACGTTCAAGGAGAGTTTTCCGTTCTTCACATCTATAAGAACGCCAGCAGTGGCCATGAAAGGCCGTCCCAGGATAATGGGGGTGTGTGCGTCTTCGGGCATGTCCATGACTACAAAGTCCACAGGCACATGCACCCCTCTCACATTCACGGGGAGATCATCAACAATTCCCATCGGATATTTGACCGACCGGTCAGCTAGTTGTAGGGTCATCCCGGTGGGCTCCAAATCACCCATTCCTATCCTTCTGTACATCGACAAGGGCATCAAGCTAACACTCGCTCCTAGATCGACGAGTGCACGATTAATCTTCACAGCCCCGATCGTGCAAGGAATAGAGAAGCTCCCCGGGTCCTTGAGCTTCGGCGGGTTATCCCTCTGGATAAGAGCGCTACATTCCGCCGTCAGCACCACTTTCTCTTTTCTTGACCCTTTGGTCACCAAATCTTTCAAGAATTTTGCATAGGAGGGGATTGTCTCGATTGCCTCCAAGAAGGGGATTTGCAGGCTTAGGTCCTTGACCATGGCGAAGAACTTCCCATATTTCTCATCAATTTTCGCCTGAGCCAACCGTTGTGGAAATGGCACAACGGGTTTATACACTCTTGGGCTCTCTTCCTCCTTCTTCTTCTCTTCTTCAGACACTCCCTCCGGAGTCATGGGATTTGATGACGAAGCACCGGTGTCATTTAATTTTTCAGTCGGTCTCTCAACGACCAATGGTGCTTCCGGGTTGCTAGGGGGCACTCTAGTAGGAATTTGTGTCCCGCTTCTCAGAACGATAGCGGACACATTCGCGTGCTCGTGCACGAGTGCCGATGTTTGTGTTGCTCCCCTCGGGTTCACCTCCGGTTGTGGCGGCAATTGGTTTTGTGACCTTGCAAGGTTCGCCACCTGTAACCCCAGCTGGGTTACTTGGTCCGTGAGGGTCCGCTGGCCCATTTCCATCTTTTGGTTGAATCTCTCCTGGTTGGTAATATATTGAGTCAAGAGAGACTCAGCCGGAGAGACGGCCCTCTGTTGGCCATACTGCTGCTGTTGGAACGGCTGCTGATTCCTGGGGGCATAAGTTTGTTGCTGAGGTTGCTGCTGAAACGGTTGCAGCTGACCCTCATTCTGCGGTGGTCTAGCCGGCTGATAAATTTGTTGCTGCAGCTGCTGAGGCGGCGAGGGCTGAAATGGTGGCCGGTAACTGAAATTCGGGTGGTTCCGGTTGTTGGGAGAGTAGGCCGGGTTGGAATTTGTCCTTGGCAGATATGGCGCATTCCCCGTGGGGTTGTAAAATAGTGCGCTCGCCTGATCCAACGGTGGTGAGATGTCACCACCGTCGAATTCCCCAAGGAATTCGGACTCTACCGCAGAAACTTGCTGTGTACCGGCCCCACCAGCTCCTACCATCAGTGCGGAGATCTGGGTCGAAAGCAAGTCGAACTTGCTTGAAAGTTTGTCGACGTCCTCGACTCTGTGTATACCCCCAGTTCTTGGTGTGGCTCTCTCGTCACACCACCGCTCATTGTTGGATGCCATGTTTTCCAGAATATTCCCGGCATCTTCCTCACTTCTAGACATGAAGGAACCCCCAGCCGCGGCGTCCATAGAAGATTTAAGGTCATCCCTCAACCCATTGTAGAACAGATTGATAATCTGCCACTTCGGAAGCTCATGGTGAGGGCATCTTCTTTGCATCTCTTTATATCTCGTCCAAGCTTCATGCAAGGACTCGTGGCTGGCCTGGGAGAAGGAGGAGATTTCACTCCTCAACTTCATGGTCTTCCCCGGAGGAAAGAACTTTGTCAGAAAAGCGTTGGAGAGCTTCTCCCAGGTGTTGAAAGTGTTGGGGTCCTTCCCCCTTAGCCATTGCTTTGCTTTGTCTCGCAAGGAGAAGGGGAACAGCTTCAGTCGGATAGCCTCTGTCGTGACACCATTGATCCGGAAGGTGTCACACTTCTCCAAGAAGGAGTCTAGATGCTCGATCGGGCTCTCCATGGGTGCACCCGCAAACTGATCCTGCTGGATCCATGTCACCAATGACGGCTTTAGCTCAAAGCTTTGGGCTGTGATAGCTGGAGGACGGATGGCGGAAGTGGACTCGATAGATGGCATCGAGTATTCCAGCAGAGACTTCTGAGGTGGGGTGTTCTCCTCCATGGATTCGGGATCTTCCCTTCTCTGCTTCTCGGCGGCCAAGCGCCTAAGGGTGGCGTTAATCTCTGGATCGAGGGGGATCAAGTCGTCGAGACTCCTTGAACTCCTGCGCATGAAAAACAACAAACACCCGTGAAGCGACAAGTGGGAAAGAGACAGATAAAATAAGAAATAAAAATAAGAAAAATAAAAAAGAAAAAGGAGAATGCGAAAATTATCACGAGGTAGGGATGTGAGCTAGACATGAGGGTTCAAGAGATCCTAAAATAACAAGCACGTTGCCTCCCCGGCAACGGCGCCATAAACTTGACCGGCGCCCCGTTTACGGTATGGGCGCGGTGTCGTTTTATCGCAAGTGCATGGTTAGTGTAGGGTGCGGGTATATCGAACACAGGGAGGTGGATGGCTTGAGTGGCTACTAGCCTCGCCTAGGTCGTGTGCTAGCTACGCGGAAGATATGGGTGGAAGTGTAGAAATAAAAGAAAGAAATAAAAATGACACGAAATGAATCCCCGCTAACACGGGCTAGAGTACTTATGACACTTGGCATTTGACTTGATCCAGGGTGAGACATTGCCCCAAAAGGTGGTACCTAGCGTCCATGGCCCGATATTCCGGTCGGTGCCAAGCACGCTAGGCCTACCCGGTTCCGGACGGTGGGCACTCCCGTGTCCATTAACACCTTCCGAAACCGGGAGCATTAAGGTCACAATGATATCTCCCAACACTTCGTCCAAGCCGCTCCCGCGCGCGAGGACTCGATGTCAACGCTCGGGGCGTGAGCTATGGCTAGGGAGTCAACCGCCAAGTTTATTCCCCCTTGGCCCGACGGTCAGAGGCGGTCTTTCTCCCGCCAATGACAATGAAACACCCCCGCGTAACCCTAATGGCCAAATAGGTCAAATGTGATTTCTAGCAATACATCGAAGCGGATCTTGACAGGACAAGCACCGGACCCCAATCCCCAACACATCTAGTGTGTCGTCGTACGAATTGGACCCAGATTGCTAGAAATCCCCATTGACACATTTCATCGAACACGTGCCATGCAATCAAGTCTAATGAAACGACCCAAGCATCAATCCTACTCTAACCCGTATTAGGGTTCATCGAACACTACCCAATGATGAAGAACATGATAGCAATCAATAAATCCAAACAAACATTCATCATTGAGCAAAACAAAAATAACACAAAACAATGAAATGGGAAAAGAAATACTTATCTTGCCATTGATTCTTCAATCCTTTACAAGACTTATTAACAAAGAAAACCTAATCTAAACTAGTCTAAATCTCACAAGAAAAAGGGGCAAAAAGCCCTAGAAAACTGAGAAGAGATACCCCTCAAGTCGGCCAGCCTCGTGTATTTATAGCCCCACTTCGAAACCCTAATGGTTCGGGTCCAAACCCGCAGAAAAAACGCCACCCGATCGGTTGACAAGTCAACCGATCGGGTGATCTGTTACAAATAACAAACAGAAAACGGCGGAGCTTCACCCGGTCAGATGAACCGGTCGGTTGAGTTCTTGGGGTGACCGGTTGGATCATGGCGCCATCGGGTGAAGAGGTCGGTTGGATGCCCGTGTCTTGGCTCCTCAGAACAGCTACAGATGAACCGATCGGGTGAAGGTCACCCGATCGGTTGGAAATTGAGCTCCGAATTCCAGAGACTTTGAGCTTTTGATCCGGTCACTGAACCGACCGGGTGACTTCTCGGGGGCTCCAAGCTGCGTCCGGGTGGTGCACGCGTGTATCACCCGATCGGTTGGAGATGACCAACCGACCGGGTGAGGGGCTGAAAGATGTAATCTTCGTCGTTTGACCCCCTGGATCACGCGTGACTCCTCCCGTTGCTCTGGGGACACATGATATCATCGTTTTGCGTCCCAAATGCCAGCAAACTCCTACAAAACACAGAAAAAATGGAAAAGTGAAAGAAAATAAGAAAATACAAGAAAACACGAGAGAACGAATAAAAGACGGCGGTAAAATACGGAAAAACACGGAAGAAAACGTGCGCGAATATATGAAATATAAATGCACGTCACCTGGCGACGGGGAAGGCGCTGATCGGGATCGACGGCAGGCTGATGGCTCCGGGACGACGTTCTCGAGAGGGCGAAGGTGTTGGATATGGAAGACGTTAGTACACCCTTGTAGGGGATGTACGAGGGAATACGGACCTTAAACGTCGCGTACACGAAGTCGTGTGCAAAGGGAATATGTTCCCTTGCGGAGAGGATCTCTAGAATGATGGGAAAGTCGCATTATATGTGCATAAGTGCATGCGACATATGGCTAATAAAGGGGTAATATCTTAAGCTTATGTTGTACCATGCATATGGTACAACTTAAGCTTATAATATGCCATGTACGATGGTACACCTTAGTTAAATTGTTCCAAAGGAACAATTACTCCTAAAATAACTACATTGGGGGCTATAAATAAGACCCAAGGGTTAGCCATTTACTTACACTTTTGCATGGCATTCTTGCATGCATTTCATTCTAGCGAAGCTCTGCCGAAATCCTTCCCCTCTCTTTATCCAAGTTCTTAATCTAAAAGTAGAGATTTAGATTGTGGATTTAGTAGCCTTACTCCGTTCGTGAGAAGACTCGATCCGTCGTGGCGAATCCGAAGGCGAAGTTCTGTGACTACCGTGCCGCATATGCAAGCGTAAGTCTCAACTTCATTTATCGATCCTAACTCTGTTTTTGACAGGATCCAACATTGGTATCAGAGCCATACGGGTTCGCCCCGGTCAAAACCACCGCCACGTCGAACCGATGAACGAGGCGTTGTCTTTTTCACAGATGGGTATCCTACCATTACGGATATGGTAGGAACGCTTCGTGACGGAGAGAACGCAGCGGTTGTTCTTTTCACGTTAGGGTCTCCCATCATTACGGATATGGTAGGACCTCTCCGTGACGGGAAGAACCGACTGTTCATATCGTCAAGCTCGCTCTCTTCATGGATGCTGAGTCTCCATTCATAGGGAATGTGAACTCTCTTCATGTGGAGCGCGTAGTTTACGAATTTTAAAGTGTGTTATTTTTCATTTTTGGCACACGGACATTAGAGAATAACTACTTTCTCGACGAACGGGTGCTTCATCGACGAACGGGTGCTTCATCGAGGAAGATGATGGTAGTTATTCCCATCGGGGAAGATGAATTTTAGTGCATGTGCACCATGGCCAAATGGGTTATAAAGGCCATGCACCCCCCCTCCCCATGCGGAGGGGGTTGACTATGGCCAATAACCACCGCGGCAACCCCCTCCGGCGGGGGTGTGCGACCACCCCACACAAGGGGAGGCCGGCCATGGCCAAAGGGACCTGGCCAGCCAAGGCCAAAATGGCCTTGGCCATGACCGGCCATGGCCAAGCCATGGCCGGCCATGGCCAGGCCGGCAGTGGTCGGCCCCGGCCAAGGCCAGGGGCCGGCCTGGCCGGCCCTCGCAGTGGCCAGGGCCGGCGCCCTGGCCTCGGCCAGGGCCTGGCCGGTGTGGCCGGCCCTGGCAGTGGCCAGGGCCGGCCTGACCGGCCCTGGCAGAGGCCAGGGCCGACGCCCTGGCCTCGGCCAGGGCCTGGCCGGCCTTGGCCGGCCTCGGCCAGGGCAGAGGCCCTGGCCGAGGGAACAGGGCCCCTGGCCGGTCAGGGCAGAGGCCCTGGCCAGCCCTTGGCCAACCTCGGCCAGGGCAGAGGCCCTGGCCGGAGAAATTTCAGACCATTATCATTGGTCGACCAATTCGGGTGTTTTGGTCGACCAATTCGGCAAAAGGCCTTGGTCGAATATGAACGTGCCGACTAGCCCATACGGGGCCAAACGACAGTCGTCTGCATCAAAATTCTCTCATACGGGGGGAAACGCCTGGATCCATACGGGAGCCGGCGAAGATAATTTGCAGAAAAATCCCAAAAAGGGGGGATCCGACCTTGGCACGGCTACGGCTCATTCCCGACAAATGGTCAGGAAGTGCCGAATGTTTCACTAGTATCATAAGGGTACTAAGATGAAATATAATTTTTTGAAAAATACGTTTTTATACGTTTTGAAAAATACGTTTTCAAAAACGCTTTTCCGCTGCGAAGTACTATAAGAGTACTAACATTTGATAAAGTAGAGAGAAATATTGAAAGTTACTCTAGATGGTGATTGGAAACATAGTGACCTTTCCGATTCTAGAGTAACATCTTCAATATTTTTCGAAAGTAACTTATCAAATTATAAATATCATTCCAAGTGGGAGTTGAAATTAGAACTATCCAAATGGGATATTCTACTATCACTTCAAATGGGAATTGTATTTTAAGAATTTTCAATGCAATTTTTTGATCAAACCTTTGGTTTTATGTCTTTTGCAGCATTTTAAAAGTAAAATGTCTTCCGCTTCAAAGAATATCGTCGCTGAGTTAAACAGAGGTGAAAAACTTAACGACGATAATTACAAACTTTGGTCCATCAAGATACAATACGTTCTAGAGGAGCAAGAAGTGCTCGAAACTCTAAAGAACGTTATGATTGAACCCGAGTTGGGCACTACGGCCCAACACCGACGAGACAAGGAAGCTTTTGATGCTTGGTCTCGGAAGAACAAGATAGCGCGCATTACGTTATTAAGCAGTATGGCTGATGACATAATGCGCATCTTCCGAGAACATGACCTAGCCATGGACATATGGTCCAAGCTAGAGGAGAAGTTCGGTGGCACATCGGTGTCCAAACTTCGCGCCTTAACTATAAGGTTCGATACATATAAGAAACGTCCAGATCATTCCATGGGGAAACATCTGCGACATATGGCGAACCTTATCTCGGAGTTAAAGGACGCATGTCATGTGCTCACTGATGAGCAACAAATCCAAGCAGTTATATGTTCCCTACCAAATGGGTGGGATCAAATGAAGATGCATCTCACTCACAATGAGAGCATCAAGACCTTCAGTGATGTTTCCAAGCACCTCGAATTAGAGGAAGAGCGGCTTGCGGCTGCCAAGCCAAGTGCAGAAGTGCACATGGTTGCTAGTTCCTCACACGGGGGAAAGAAACGGAAAGATCGTTCGAAGTTCACTAATGAATGTAATAATCAACCTGTGTCTACCAAGAAACCCAAACATAAGGGTGGGCACAAGAAATGGCACAAGAAGAAAGACTTGAAGAGGATCAAGTGCTTCAAGTGCAACAAGCTCGGTCACTATGCTCGTTCGTGTACGAGTGGAGGCGACGAGGTAACTTGTAAATATACTAGTTACATATGTGTTTCTAGTTCAATATTTCTTGTGGAATCTAATCCATTTTGGATAATTGATTCAGGTGCCACCGGCCACATAGCAAGGGACAGACGGTCCTTCATGGAGTATCACCGGATACCCCAAGGAACGAAGTGGATCTATGTAGGAAACAACACACGTGTTGAAGTGAAAGGCGTTGGGACTTGCAAGCTAGTCTTGGACAACGGCCGCACTCTCCTACTTCATGATGTCCTCTTCGCTCCAGATATTCGAAGGAATATAATTTCTGTGGTCGTATTAATGGGTCTTGGCTATAACTGGTTTTTTCATGATTATAATGTGGACTTAAGTTGTAATAATACTCTTATTGGTACTGGGTTTGTATTTAAAGGATTTATTGTAATGAGTACAATGTATGATTCCTCATGTAATGAAAATTTCCTTATTGCAAATTCTAAGACTTATGAGTCTGATGTAATTTGTTGGCACGCAAGGCTTGGTCATATTGGACCAACGCGTATGGATAGACTTGCCAAACGTGGCCTTCTATCCAATGTTTTAAAGGTTGAAATGTCGACCTGCGAACATTGCCTTGTGGGGAAATCTTGTCGCAAGCCGTTTGGAACCGGCACAAGGGCCGAGGTTCCATTACAGCTTATCCATTCGGACATATGTGGTCCGATGAATGTCAAGACAAGACGCGGAAAGTCCTATTTCATCACTTTTATTGATGATTTCACCCGATTCGGACATATCTATTTGATATCCCACAAAAGTGAAGCTTTGGCTTGCTTTAAAAACTATATGAGTTTAGTGGAGAATCAATTAGATCGCAAGATTAAGGTCTTGCGAACCGATAGGGGTGGTGAATATCAATCAATAAGTTTTAAAGAACTTTGTGATGAAAAAGGCATAGTACATCAGGTAACTATGCCTTATACTCCTCAACAAAACGGTGTTGCAGAAAGGAGAAATAGGACTTTAATGGAAATGGTCCGTTCAATGATGGCGCAAGCTAACTTGCCAATCACCTTTTGGGGTGATGCATTATTGACGGCCGCTTTCATTTTAAACCGCGTACCCTCGAAATCAGTTAGCTCCACTCCTTATGAGTTGTGGAACCAAAGGTCTCCTGACTTAAACATTTTGAAAGCTTGGGGTTGTGCATCCTACGCACATATTTCCTCCCATAAGTATGGCAAACTTGGGCCAAGGTGAAGGAAATGTATCTTTATACGATACGCAGAAAACTCCAAAGGTTATGTTTTTGTTAGTCAGGAAGACAATGGTGGGCTAATTGAGTTTGAGTCGAGGGATGTCACTTTCTTGGAAAACGAGTTTCCAAGACAGGGCGAGATAAGTCAGGACTTATCTCTATTTGAGATTTATGATCAAGAAGGATTACCTCATTCGAGTGGGAGAATTCTTGGTGAAAACGAAAATACGTTTCAACCTTCACCAATGGATTATACGAATGACGATTATCCTATTCCATACGGGAATAATGATCCAAGTGGGAGCAATTCTAACGACATTCCAAGTGGGAGTGATATTAGAATTGATCTAAACTCAAGTCAACAAGGACTTGAAGAATCTCAACTACGACGTAGTAATCGTACAAGGTTGGCTCCTCTAAGATTTGAGGATGAATTTCCGCAAACCTTTATGACTTTACTACAAGAAGATGACGAGCCTGCTACTTTCAAACAGGCCGTATCTTGCCCTGCTAAAGACAAATGGATGGAAGCGATGCAAGAGGAGTTAGAATCCATGAAAGTTAACCAAGTCTGGGACTTAGTTGACTTACCCAGAGGACGTAGAGCTATTGGGAACAAATGGGTTCTCAAGATCAAGCATAAGGCTTATGGCTCTATTGACAAATATAAAGCTCGCCTTGTCGCGAAAGGTTTTACGCAACAGGAAGGGATAGACTACGAAGAGACATTCTCACCTGTTGTTCGTTTTACCTCAATTCGCCTGATTCTGGCAATGGTAGCTGCTTAGACCTCGAATTACATCAAATGGATGTAAAGACTGCCTTTCTCAATGGAGAATTGGACGAAGAGATCTATATGGAACAACCAACAGGGTTTGAAAAAGAAGGAAACGAACATAAGGTTTGTAAACTTCTTAAATCCATATATGGTCTTAAACAATCCTCGAGGCAATGGTATATACGATTTCAGGAGGTTGTCTTATCAAATGGATTTTCCATGCTTGATGAAGATAACTGTGTATATATCAAGAGGAATAAGAACAAGTATGTTATTATGTCTCTATATGTAGATGACATTTTAATAGCCGGAAATGACAAGGGTTTTGTGATGGATATCAAGGCTTGGCTTTCATCAGTTTTTGAGATGAAAGACATGGGAGAAGCCGCATATATCCTTGGAGTTAAGATTTCAAGGAATCGTTCAAAGAGACTTCTTTCTCTTTCACAGGAGACTTATATAAAGAAGGTTTTAGAACGTTTTAATATGCAGGACTGCAAGTCCATTGATACTCCAATAAGCAAGTGCGACAATTTATGTCTAAAATCATGTCCGAAGAACCAAAAAGAGAAGGAGATTATGGAAAAAGTTCCATATTCCAGTGCAGTTGGTAGTCTAATGTACGCTATGATGTGTACAAGACTGGACATCTGTTTTGCCGTTGGAATGGTAAGTCGATACCAATCCAACCCAGGGCAAGTACACTGGAAAGCGGTTAAGAGGATAATGCGGTATCTCAAAGGAACTGCAGACTTTGCTTTATGCTCTCAAGGAGATGCCTTGAGGCTCGAAGGCTACACTGATGCTGATTGGGCGGGTGATCTCAATGAGCGACGATCGACCTCAGGATATGTTTTTCTACTCGGATCTGGTGCAATATCCTGGAGTAGCAAGAAACAATCCTGCATCGCACTTTCAACCATGGAAGCCGAGTTTGTAGCATTTAGCATGGCAGTCCAAGAGGCTGTTTGGCTTAGGAAGTTCTTAGACGGGCTAATTAATGCAAGTGACTCAGGTGCTGTACCTATACACAGCGACAGTCAAGCATCTATAGCCTATGTCAAAGATCCGAAATTCCATTGTAAGACCAATCACATAGATATCCGCTACAAATTTGCAAAAGACTATGATAAGACCAAGAAGGTAGACATAAGGTACATATCTACGCATGAGATGATAGCGGATCCGCTTACGAAGGCTATCCCCAGAGATGTGTTTTACAAACACTTATCATCTCAAGGATTGCGTAAGAGCTGAGTTGTACCAATGTAAATTCCCATGTCTATAAATGATCAAAATTAATAAAAGAATAAGTTCTTTTTCAAACATTGCATATGAATTTCTTAAGAAATGTTTGTGTACATTTTTTGAAATCTCAGCTGAATTCTAGTATGTCGGACAGATTGAGGTTGGCTCTCTCACATGAGCAACCGCCTTATTCTATCAGACGGATGGAATATAGATGAGACCTGTTTGAAGTCAAAATCATTAGACGGATGATTTAAGAGTCATGACTTAAACAAAATGGTCGCATGAAAGATCTGCATCATATGGATGCTTACAAAAGATCTAAGAGGATTTTTTATCCTATCTGTCCAAATGCGGGATGTGAGTCCAAAGGATTATTTGAGTAGAATAAAGGACTCAAAGTCAGACATTGTGGTGTCTGATCATCATCCTTTCAACATCATTGAGACATACACTCCCTGGGAAAGGAGCGATGTTGTAATACGTGTTCATACCACGTATGCATTTCGACCACTGAGTTAGTAGCAATAGTGTTTGCTATTATGTGAGACTCAAAGGCCATATGGGCCTTAACTCTTACCCTAAAGGACTCCAATTGGTTCCTTTAGATTTGACGAGATGATCGCTATCTTAGCATGTTGCTAATGGGCTATGATAATTCGGCTCGGCGGGGCACGTTAGAAAAGCGAATCAAGTCAAGATCAGAAGGTTCGCAAGAAGAGGAAGATTGATTTCATATTCACATTTGGACTTTAATGATTCAAAGCTGGCCAGCCAATTGTGATCCAGATGGGATTCAATTGTTGAATATAAAGTATAAGAAATGTGAAGAAATAATCTAGGGTAAAGCATGCGTTGAACTACTCAACTTTGCACCTTCGAGGTCGTTGTGTATCTCTAACAAGTGCACAACAACAGACTCTACGCGCATGACGGTCGCACGGTCTATTTCTCGGTATGATAGATGAAAGAACTAAGAGAAAGACGTTCTCTTACAATCCCCTCAAGTGTGAGTGGGAGATGTTGGATATGGAAGACGTTAGTACACCCTTGTAGGGGATGTACGAGGGAATACGGACCTCGAACGTCGCGTACACGAAGTCGTGTGCAAAGGGAATATGTTCCCTTGCGGAGAGGATCTCTAGAATGATGGGAAAGTCGCATTATATGTGCATAAGTGCATGCGACATATGGCTAATAAAGGGGTAATATCTTAAGCTTATGTTGTACCATGCATATGGTACAACTTAAGCTTATAATATGCCATGTACGATGGTACACCATAGTTAAATTGTTCCAAAGGAACAATTACTCCTAAAATAACTACCTTGGGGGCTATAAATAAGACCCAAGGGTTAGCCATTTACTTACACTTTTGCATGGCATTCTTGCATGCATTTCATTCTAGCGAAGCTCTGCCGAAATCCTTCCTCTCTCTTTATCCAAGTTCTTAATCTAAAAGTAGAGATTTAGATTGTGGATTTAGTAGCCTTACTCAGTTCGTGAGAAGACTCGATCCGTCGTGGCGAATCCGAAGGTGAAGTTCTGTGACTACCGTGCCACATACGCAAGCGTAAGTCTCAACTTCATTTATCGATCCTAACTCTGTTTTTGGCAGGATCCAACAGAAGGGCCGTGGTATGGCTCGAAGTGGTGGACGGCGGGGAGTGCCGTTCGGGCGGTGGCGCTGTGCTGACGAGCACCGGAGGCGGATGAGGGGGTGTCGACGAGATGAGCCTAGGAGGCGACGGCGACTTGCGGGCATGGTGGCGACAGTGGGGAGGCGGAGCGGGGGACCTTGGCATCGCCTTCGGAGTGTTGCCGACGATGGGGAGGGCGAACGACGTGGAGAGGGCGGCGACGTCGCTCGGGGAGGCTGTGTTGCTTCGGTGGGAACGCCGGCGAGTCGACGGGAAGTTGAGGGTTTCGTGGGTCTTCGCGGTGGTCCTCTTCGCCGTGGAGAATGGAGAAGAGGGAGGGAAAGAGTGGGTTCAGAGAGAGTCCGAGAGATGGGGGGAGGGTGCCTTGGGTTCGGGTTGCTGTGAACGAATGGAGGGGGAGAGTTGGTGCCTTGTTTAATATTTGAAGAAGAAGGGTAAAGGTGATGTGAATGAAGAAGAAGAGCCTGGGGTTGAAGAGAGGGAGGGAGAGGTTCCTCTGTGTGTGGGTTGAAGAAAGCCTGTAGGCTTATTATAGGGTTAGGAAGCAGTAAATAATAATAGTAGTAGTATTTAATAGTTAATAGGGTAATGAATTCGGGGGTAGGATGTTGGATCTGAATCAATTCAGATCCAATAACAAATGCGGTGGGTTAATGTGGGTAGTTAGGTTATAAATAAGGGTAGATCTAGGGTTAGGAGGTAAAAGTAATTAGTTAAAAGTAATAGTAAAAGTAATTAGTAAAGGTAAAAGATCATTAGTGATGTAATTAGCAAAGCAGAGGAAATACAAACTCCTTTTCACAAACGACTCCAAAAAATTACGAAAACATACCCACGGGATCGTATCGTCGTGAGGATCACGAATACAAGATCTGTTCTGGGATTTGAATCACAGAAATACTAGTTTTAGGCCAAAACGTTTAGAAAGCGGGTTTGCGGGTTCTAGGCTGAAACGATATCGGAAAATTATGAAATTAATATGGATGGCCCTAAATGATCATAGGATGCTACTATAGAAGTTTGAAAATGTTTTGAAAATGTTTGAATAGAAAATAAATTCGTCGATCCAAAACGGTAATTATTGAAAATGAATTTTTATCTAAACGTTTTTGAGTATTTGAGGAAATCTGAAATTGCTGAAATACAATATATAAGTCTAGTGTTTCAAAATATTTTTATCAGAATTTTTGAAATCAGTTTTGATATACAACTCCTGACTAACCATTATAAAGAGATTTTTAAAATTGTTGAAAAATATGTTAAATACGTATTTGAAGTGTTTGAAAAATACAGGCCGTTACAATATGCATGAAATGATGCATGTCGGGTCCTCCCCCAAGCTGTGAAAGACTAGGGCCCCGAAAAGACAGATGGGCACAATAAGAGGGGAGGGAAGGACACCAAGTGGTGGAGGGTCAGCATCAAGCAGGGGCACCACCATCTGGAGGTGGTAATGGGTCCCCCTGCTGTGGAGCAGAGATGGTGGAAGCTGGCTGTGGCTCAACGACTGGATCGGCAGGTAGATCAGAAGCTCTGAATGAAGATGAAGAGTCCACGGGGTCGGACCGCCAGTGGCTAATCAGGTTTTGGATAACAGGGAGATCGTGCTCAACGGACTACTGAGTGGTGCTGTCACGCCCCGCTTCCCAAAAAGGTCGGAGGCGAAGCGTGACTAAGGCCCGCTTAGGCCAGGGCAAGAGCCCAGACCCAATAAGCGTCTGTGATATTCCAAACAAAGGAAACATGTCCCTGCAAGTTAGTACGGAAACAAAAAAGTATTGAAAAGAGATATCATTTCATTTTATTCCAAATAAAACATCCAAAAGTACTGAGAGTCTAAAACGCCCGAAGGCTACAACTGCAGAAAAGGAAACTACTGGTGCAAGCACCCAACCTAGACAAGGAAAACAACAGGTGCTACCCACCCAATCTAAACTGGAACAGAAATCTGGATCAGCAACAAGAGGCCTCTAACTCTGGTCCTCCTCCGGGTCGTACTCCGGATCAACGTCCTCCAGCTCTCCGTCAGCTGGCAAGTCCGCCTCGTCGACGTACTCTGGCTCAACACCTGACGTACAGCACCAAAAGAAGGAACTGTACGTCATGTCAGGTCTACAAAAAGGGTTAGACCAAACTACAAGTGTATCAACTTTTAGACGACGTTTTACTGGTTGATTATCATGCTGGGGTTATAACTGAGTAACAAACAGAAGTAACGCAGCAGGAAAGTAAAGCGCAACAAGTAGTAGTTGTAGCGTGTGCTACCAACTACGGGACTAACCTACAGGTGTCAAGACAAGACGTGACGTGACGGAAACAAGGCAGGACAAGACAAGTGAGACACGAAAGGGTTCACGCCTTACGGTTCAAGGGGGATCAGACCCTCTTGCCGTGCGCACGCTCAACCCAACCCCAAACCCCAAGACAAGACAAGACATGACACCAGTACAAGGGATCACTCGCTCTAGCTTGGCGAGTGCCCTATTGCCCGCAGGCTGAGAATCAGTACAAGGGATCACTCTCTCTAGCTTGGAGAGAGCCCTATTGCCCTCGGGCTGTGTATCAGTACAAGGGATCACCCTCTCTAACTTGGAGAGTGCCCTATTACCCGCAGGCTGTGAATCAGTACAAGGGATCACTCGGAGAGTGCCCTATTGCCCAGCGGGCTGTGCAAGACGGGACATGACAAGACATGAAGGGTTATTCTAGGGTGTCCACACACACACACACACACATGTTAGCCCTATGATGTCAAAAGTTGTTGTTGTCGGGCTCAGACTTCGTCGTCAAGTCTGAGCCGTCAGGAGTCGTCCCGGACGCTATCATTTCACGTCCGGTTCTATTTGTTCACAGTTATCAATTCTAACCAACTAAGGCCTAAGCACGGCCAAAAAGTGCAAGTGGATACACTTGCCTACGATGGCGAGTGCGTCGTCCTCTCGAAGCGTCTCGTCCAAGCGTCTCGTCCGCAGAAGTCCGTCTGAAATATCGCCATGGCGACGATGTCAGGTCTCAAATTCATCAAATCCTATTAGGTTTCGTTTCTAGGTTTTCGGGACTATCCTATTTGTCAAAAGTCACTTTTTGATGTTTCAGCCTAATCGACAATCTATCCTATGTGCACAGTCAACAAAGTCCGTTCGTCGATTTTCTATGTTCGTACAACGTTTTACAGGAGCTGGAAAGTAAATTTAGTTCAAGTTGACGGTTTTTAGTTTAGGGTTCAGTCAGCTACTGTGGGGGTTTCTACGAGTTTCGGGGAACCAACCTGAACCGGAGTTTGTCGTAGAATGGATGTCGTGTCTGATCGGAGGACTCCTCAGCTTCAGATCTGGTCCTCGCACGATTCTCCAAAAGTCGAAACTTGCGACGAAGGCCTACGACGTGTCGCAACGTCGTAGACGGCAAATCCACGAAGTAGCGCGTCCAAGTGGGGCCCACAGCAGTGCTAGGGGTCTAAGGGGGACCCACAACACCTCAGGAGAACTTGGGGGGGCCCACCACAGGAGTTGGTGTGGGAGAAACCAACTTGCGACGAATGGCCGTCGGTCGTGCACTGCCGCTGCGGAGAGTTTTCTCGGTCAGACCGAGAGATGGCTTCGGTCGT